>CAJVQA010001397.1:0-25831 GCA_910591915.1 Cetraspora pellucida | reverse complement strand
GCTTGGTACCTTTAGACGTACAGAACAGGTTACTTCCTCTATACATTTGCTATCTTCAATATCAGGACGTTCCACAGCGCCAGAGGTGCTTCCAATCTTGATAAGGCTAATCCTTTTCCACAGCCCGTCCTCATGTTCACCGCTTCTCTTACCATTCCAGTCTTGGTTACTTCCAGACTACTCTTCTAATCAAATCCTTTTCTTTGGGTCCCAATTAGGACTTATTTGCACAATTTGTTGATTATCCTTTCAAGCAAGTACCCCACAAGTTGGGTGCGGAGATGTTGGTAAAAGATTTTGTATAATGCAATAATTTCAAAATGTATTTTAAAATATTTTGAAATATTTTACATTTAGCAAAAATTTTGAAATTTATTTTGCAATATTTCAAAATTATTGTATTATGCAAAATCTTTCAAAATATTTTGCATCTATAAATTTGCTGATATAGTTATACAGAGGAATGCAAACTGGCAAATCAGGCAATACAAATACTAAATAAGTTCTTGTAATTATATAAATCAGTTGAAATTAGATAACAAAAAGTCTATTTGAAAAAACTCAAGTAGAAAGATAGCCAGATCTTTGATGGCTTTACTGTAAAGACTAGTTTGGAAAAATAGATACCAAGGTCATAGTACCTAGTTGTAGTATCCAAAAAGACAAGAACCTTCAGGTTAGAAGTCTCAGAAGTATCACCAACCAGGCTGCTAAAATAAACTAAAGGAAATAAATATAAAGCTAATTTAATATACTGATAGACTGGTTATAGTTCTATATAAGTTATCTGAATTAGAAGTTTGAACAAAAGGCTAGACAAAAGGCAGAGGTATACTAAAGTACTAAAGTTATACTATGAAGCAGATGCTAGAGTCTATGTGAACTCTATAAGGACATAATAATTTAATAGTTAACCCTAATTGCAAATGTTAGTTCTGTTATAGTAATACTAGATTAGCTATAAAAATAGGTACAGAAGGTTTTGGAAGGTTTATCTCAAAAATAAAATAGTCTTAAGATTGAGATAATAATCTGAGTATCTAAATATAACTTAGTGAAATTAACAGATTTGCAGATTTAGAAGGTTTAAAGTAAAATATCTAAGCAGGAATATTAGGTATAGCAATTAGTAGAAAACTTTTAGACAGACTCTTTAAATAGATAATATAGAAAAGTTATATATATAGCCAATTGTACACTTTTTTTGTAGTAATTCACTAAATCACATCTATCATTGTTAAATAAAAGTCAAAAAACCAAAAAGGTTATCTTAATACAAAAAAAAAAAAAAATTTGTTATATAGTGGCCTAGCATATTATAGTGAACACTTTTTAAAAATTTATAACAAGTTAACTAAAAAGATATTAAACTAAAAATTATATAATAAACTTATTACATCTAAAGCTTTTAAATAAAAAAAAGATTATAAAATTCTATACAGTATTTTTTGATATAATTAAGGTTATATGAAATTGTATAACATTATACAGAACCAAAATTGGCAATTTTTAATATATTTTTTATTAATAATAAATATTTAAAATTAAATTATTAAAAATTTTATTAAGAAATTTAGTTGATTTTTTTTATATTAAATTTATATAATAATACAATTCTAATATTAATAAAATTATTTCATTTTGACTCTTCAGACATTAGCTATGAAATACTCAAACATGCAGGCTTATTATTTCTTCAAGCAATTATTGCTTTTTTTAATAGATATATCTTTACAAACTATATATCCAAACAATAGAAAGAAGGCAGAATTTTCTAATTTTCAAAAAATCAATCTTTGATAGTAATCTTACCAACATCAGACCTATTAGTCTTCTTGAGTATACTAAAAAACTATACACTAAACTGCTTACAAATTGCTTAAACTATCTATACCTTTATAAAATTCAAAATACTTTTACTTTACAACTATGTTGCCCTTCTAGACAATAGTATCATTATCTCTATTTATATACTCAACAATATCATTGAAGATGTATGTTGCAATTTCAAGAAACTTTGGCTTATATTCCAAGACATAAGCAAAACTTATGACTTAGTCAACTTGAACCTATTTGAAAAAGCTCTTAATCATATCAATATACTATCCAAACTGATTAATATACTTGTTAATTTACTTACAGATTGTCAAAACAGCATAATTACAAACTTTGGTCTTACTGATTTTTATTCAGTTAAAAATAGAATAAACCAAAATAAAACTATTACTTCTCTTTTTTAACAAATATACTATAATCCACTTATTTACAATTCGCATTATAGCATAAAGGTTATACATTATCTACAATATAGCAACTAGCTTTTTTCTACTTAAAACCCAAAATCTCAATACATCTACCTCTGTTTTGGCCTATATAGACAATATATTTTGAATATCTTAATCTAAATTAGAACTTGAAAAGACACTTCAAACTGCAACATTCTTTTACCGAATGGCTAATATTTAAATCAATTTCTCTAAATCTATCATTATATCAAATTAACCTCAAACTATTATTCAATTTTTTAACTTTATACTCATATCTATTCCAGCTAATCAATGTTTTAAATTTCTTAACTGCTAGTTTACACTTAACAACAAACAAACTACACAAATTAAACTAATTCAAGAAGAAATATTTCAACTTACAAACATTGCTAGTATCAAAAAAATCACAGATAAACAAATAATTTATATTATCAATACATTTTTTATTTCTACACTAGAATACAGAATACACAATATAGTCCTTCTTCATTTTGTATACAACAAAATTCTAGCTAAATATTTAACTATAACCAAACATAAATTTCATCTAGCTCATTCTATTCCAAACAGCATTATGCTTTAGTATTATCATGTCTACTATGTCCAAGACTTTTTTAGACCATGTTCAACATCTAAATGTTCAAGTGTTCAAGAGTGTTCAAAGCATGTCCAAGCTTTAATAATTAATAAATTTGTCTAAAAAATATATAATTATATATTTTTTTAGGTCCTAAATATTTTTCATTTAGAAAGTATATATATTATTTTAATAAAATTATAAGTAATTTTAATTTATATTTTTGTTTAAAAATGTTTAAAAATGTCCAAAGTTATGTCCAAAGCTGTCTCATAACAATACTGTTATGCTTAATCTATTCCTATATAATATATATAATATCTAGAACATTCAGCTTTAATATTATATATCTAACTTTATTTTACAAATTAACAACTCTCATTTACTAAGAACTTTTACACATATTTAACTACAACAATTACAAAATAATCTCTGATCAACTACAAATATATTACAACATCTCCAATCTAATATTAATGGACCTAACAGATATACTTTACACTTTAAAATTATTCAACTTATTATATATATTAACATGTATATAACAGCTAATAATAGTATATCTTGGCCTAATACTATACAATACAATCTTCAACCACTAGAACCAATCATGTCCTCCTATCCTCAATATACTACCTTCAAAAAACAACTTAAAAAACTTAATATCTTGTATCTTGAACAACTTTGCATTGCCGACAATACTACCTTACTTCAATAAAATCATTTTTTATCTTGTTTAGTACAGCTACTTAAAAGACGTAAACCATCTTGATTTACATGTTTAGAAAATATTATAACTACTAACAACAGCTCTAGAATATTACTTTCACAATATCAACAAACTAGACATAATCTTTTTACTTACAACTCTTAACATATCTCTAAAAGACTTAACCTCTAGTTACTAATATATAATAATAATATTATTATTATTAGCAAAATTTACAGATATTTTAAAATGACAATCAAATATCTATTATACACTGAAATACAAATATTAATACAGAACTTTCTACTTATTACTCTTTCCTATTAATTCAATATTCAGTTTATACAAATTGCTATCTTAACTTTCATAAAGTTGCAAATTACTACACAATTAATATATTATCAATAATTTCTATACAATTTCTTAAAAGAATTTCTTCTAATGCACTCAATTTTAATGCAAACTATATTAATCTAATTCATTTAATTGTGATTAAACATCCATTATCTCTATCTATATTTCCGACTCCTCTATATTAGAAATTTTTAAGCAAGAAGTAGCTACATATATACTTAAACAATATTCTCTTATCAATACAGTACAAAATACATTTAATTTCTATACTAATGGCTCTGTAATCGACATTAGTACAGATCAATATACAATGGGTATTGGATAGGTACAAGTTAATTATTTTAACCAAATAATTTACAAATTCTCAGCTAAAATCTATTTCTAACTATTTTTTTACAAAGCTGAACTAATGTCAATTTTTTCAGCTATTTTAATCATCCTTTGCAACTCAACAATCAATATCTTCACTGATTCTTAGTCTATAATTACTAAATATTCTAAAATATATACTATTTTTTTCAAATCTCAACAAGGCAAAAATAGAATCTATGCTTGGTTTATTATCATATAATGTAGATTGGATAATATTCAATAAACTTGTGCATATTTATGCATATACATACATGCATGTAATTTTTAATATCAATATTATACAACAGAATAAAACTTGAATTACGAAATAGTGAAATCTGCTATGATTATCACATGAGGGTAAAATCCACTTTTATATAATAAAAACCAAAACAAAATGCAAATTTTACTCCTAACCTGATCTACAAAGCAGATTTCACTATTTCGCAACTTAGGTTTCATCCTGTCATAATATTACTATAGATAATCTTTTATAACTAATACTATAAAACTAAGAATATTATAGCATTAAGCATATTATTTGCTTTCTGTTATATACTTGAAATTCTATTTAGACGAAAATTTATTGATTCACATAAACTGGTCAAATTAATTGTAAAAATTTTACATGAATCTCAGGTATTTTTTTTTAAAAAAAAATTCAAAAAGCCTTTGATTTGCAGTAAATAAAATGTACTAAATATTATAAGATCTTTAAAACCTATTTAATATAAAAGCAATTAATTAATTTGATCAATATAGTTAAAAAAATTATTATCAAAATATGATATAATTTATTTAATTACTATTAATAGATAGAATTAAATATATTGTTCATATTTTAATATTTTTTATGATAATAAATTTTTTAACTATTAATTATTATACTTAATATCCATTGAGCTGAGTTTCTTTCAAAGCCTGCTATAAATTGTATGGATGTTTCATATATAATTTCTTAGATCGAGCAAGCATAATAAACTGATTTAATTCTTTTTTCTGTTTAATTTTATGTGAATAATTTTTCTTATTTTTTTTGGTCATCCTTGTGGCATTTTTCTAAGCTCATGAGATGATCCTTTTTTACATCTGGTAGTTGCAGCAACTTGCACATTAATTCTTTTACCTATATGCTGATAACTACTGCTATTAACTTTACTTGAATTCCATTCACAGGTTTCAAGAAAAGAAACTACTGCTAGATGAACATAGGTGTCTTGTATTAAACAATGCTTTTTGTAGCTTCTGACAAATTTACATATAATTTTATCCAACATGAGATCCTTTTCCTCAAGAAGATTTTCTAGATCCTGGCTAAACCAACATAATTCATCTATTGCTGATTGATGGAGATTGAAATCATTTTCATTTTTATTATTATAATTCTTAATATTATTTTCACTATTACTTAAGGACACAAATTTGGAGAGTATATCTTCATTGTTTAAAGCACTATAATTATTGTAATCTTCACTATTAACTAAATTATTGTCAACATTCGTAAAAGATGTAAATATAGGCACAAACACAGATTCTACTATTGTGTGTACAAACTTTTGATCATATTGTGCTTGATAAAGATCAGTATAAAAGTTAATCTCTTTGCATTTTTCACTCAATGCCAGATAAGCATAATGGTATCTACTGCTTACTGACATTGTAGGTATTTGGTTCAAGCTACAGACATTATAGTGAAATGCTATTGAATTTTGGTGATTGCATGGTGCTCCCATCTGATTACATTTACAAACTCCAAGTCACATGTTAACAACATACTATGTATCCTTATTTTTATTACTCTTATGCTTAAAAACTATCAAATCTAAATTTACTATCTCAATATCTTCTTTCAATCCAACTTTCTAGCCTGAGAGTCAAAAACGAAGTGCAATAAAACCATCTAATTTATTATGAGCTACTGCTAGTAATTTTCGAGTATAGTAAAGGTCCATTGTACTAATAACAAAATTAAAAATTTGTACTAAATTAAATGCTGTATTCTTCTAAAGACAATGTCCTTAATGATTCTAATCCTGGCCTCCACAAAATTATTCATATTATTATTTCAGATTAGCAAGTTGTGATAAAATATAATGGCTTATTCTTTATGCCTATTCTATGCTACTTCAAAATACTTTTGAAATTGAGGATATTTAAGGTATATTTCACTAGTTATAAGTAACATATGTTCTTTTTCTAGCATAAATTTAGTCTTAGAAAAAATAATTTTTTTTAAATGCTCAATAAGGGTAACATGATCAACAATATTGATACCATGTTTGCCATCCTACAACCATCTTTATGCCACTTGCAAAAAATGAAAAACACACAATAACAAAGTTGCTTTTTTCTAAGTATAATGTAATACTTTCTTTTTGTATTGCAATCGTCAGTTATAATAACTTGCAATCCAATTGTAGGTCTACACCTATCAAAAGCACCTGAAGGCAACATATTTCTTAGCGCACTTAAGGCTTTTGTGAAAGTTTGAGTTGTTTCATCTGAAGTGAGTATTACAGCTAGAGGTAAGTTACCAACTAGTGTACTGATTGAAATAATAGTTAATGGCATATTAAGAACATCAAGACTTGCTGTTGTATTCATAAATATTAATTCTCTAGCTTGTTGTAAAATGTGACAGTGCTTCATTAGATTAGTTAAAATAATAAGAATAAATGGTTGACCAGAATCAGTCTCCATTGAAGCAACATAAGGCTGCATCCAGGCACTTTCTTTTTTATTATAATTAAATTTTGTAACCTT
Organism: Cetraspora pellucida; assembly: GCA_910591915.1. Classification (NCBI taxonomy): domain Eukaryota; kingdom Fungi; phylum Glomeromycota; class Glomeromycetes; order Diversisporales; family Gigasporaceae; genus Cetraspora; species Cetraspora pellucida. Next base: position 18,810 of record CAJVQA010001397.1, on the reverse strand, counting down.
CTTAGCCAAACAACTAAACATCTCTTTTTTATTTTTTGCATTAACAAATATATTAAGAAATTTTTCATGAAGATAATAAACATTATATTTGTATGGGCAAATAGTCCTATCTGCCAGAATCTCCTTGTCATTTTCATATTTCAATTGCATTTCTTCTAAATATGTGTGATATGCACTAGCTGGATTATGTCCAATATGAAAAAGTTCATAGAATGCTTGTTTTGTCTCATTAGATACAGAATAAAAGCCTGTAACATGTCCTGATATGAGAGGATGATTATGATGAAACAACATGAATACTATGTATAGATGAGTATTATACTTGTTTTGTAGTTGTAAACTGAATATTGCAGTGCAATTAGTATCCCTTGTACATGTACTAATTACTTTTTAATTATTCACAGTTTCAGTATTTAGATCATAACTTTTTTTTCTTGTTTTAATTTTATTACATAACTGTAGATGCAATGATAATGTGTAGATAGAAGAAAGCATGCATCTTTAATTGTTCATCCTTAAGTCTCTCATATAGTTACTTTGTATAAGTTAGTAAACTCATCAAACCAAGTCTTGGTACTATCAATTGTACAAGTATTTATACTAAATTTTAACTTGAATGGTTCTTCCTGTATGCCTAAAAAGTTATAAGGTTGAGCTGCTTCAAATGAATCAATAATATAATTATAATTTTGAGGCAGAACATTACACAGAATAGTAAGATGGGTCTGTAAAATATTAAGAGTATATGATATATCAATATTGGGTATATCTGTTTTAGTTATGTTTAATATTAAATCTAACTTCATTTTAGCAAGAAAATTTTTTGCAAGTATTGTTGATAAGAAGAATGATTAATAGCAACTAGTATTTTTTTTTTCAAAAAAAAAAAAAAAAACAAAAATTTTATGATACAATTATTAGGTAAAAATAACATGGTTTTGTAATTTTGTGTGATTCTGAGTTTAAATTCAAATTCCACTATATGTAGTTATTTAATTGCTTGTATGTACATAGTAGGTAATTAATTTTTTATTGAGAGATAAAATCTATTAATGAATGTTGTGATTCTCAATAACCTAAAATATGTTTAATGGCTGATAGAGATAGAATTACAAAATTCTTATGAAGGTAAGGATTTTGTCAATTTTATTAGTATTATTTAAAACTGAATTATAACTATTTTTTTTTTAATTTTTCTATATATTTGACTAAATTAAACTTCAAACCAATTATATCAATTATGTAATTAATCATATATTCTATCTTTAACTTTAATTACTTATAATAAATTACATCATTAATTACTTTAGATCTTTTACTATAATTTCGATTAACTAATTACTAGGATTCAATATACAAGACTAAAGATAAGTATTATTTTATCTTTTTTTTTTGATTGATCACTAACTTTTCTTTTCAATATTATGAATATTCTAATTGTTGACATACATATTTTGTGTAACAATTTTCATGTCAAGCTGCTTTTACTAATAGATTCTATTTATGCTATTTAGTCTATACCTTAATTACTTTAATTGTTCTATTTTATTATATAGCATATACATATTATATTAAAATTTAGTGCTAGGATCTCTTAAATTATTAATAATTATTATTAACTATTCAGTTGAGTTATTAACTAAAAAATTATTTAATAATGTGTGTGCAATAAACCAAGCAAAACTATCTAAAAAGGTGTTATTTAATTTATACATTTAATAATATAAAAATATAATTATCAAAAATATCTAAGTATTGGAATAGTTTCATTGTTTATGAATAGATTTGTCATTATCTTCTAAATTCGAATTTTAAGTTTTATTATGATTTTTTGTAATGACAGAGAAATTTTTAACAATAATTGAAATTAATAATATTATTAATAAATAATTATTAACAATACCATTATTCATAGTTCTACTATTATTTAAGACAGTAGAATAAATGTCTGATTATCTAGAATTTGGGTCAGAATGATATTAATTAAGTTTGGCTATACTATTATTAATCATTAGCATGATGTATTTTTAGCTCTATTTATCAGATAATATCTAAAGCTTTAGGAATGGTTTATAATTTATTCAAAAAAAGCTATCACTATAGTATTTATTTATCTTATTTTAGTAAATATAGATACTTATTTACTTTGTTTATAAGAAAATTCATACTAAGACTACTAAGATAATAGCCCTATAATTATATATATGGTTTTAAAGCTTTTAACCAACAGCACTTATTTGGCCTGATGCTTATATGTATTGTATTGTTAAATAGAATTTGAAGTTCTATATCTAAGCTTAATTCATTTATAATATTATCATAAAAATACTAAGGAGTTTATTTTATTTTATCGAGATAATAAGTTTAATAACAGATCAGTATGCTGTTATATCAAAATCACAAAGTATTTAGTAAGATCTTTTGTTTCTACTAATATCATCGAATTGGTTGTTATTGCTAATACTATAATACTTTTATTTATTGAATAGACTAATTCAGTAATTTATATGTAATACAGATTATCATTATATGCATGTACATGCATAAATATGCACAGGTTCATTGAATATTACCTGATCCGCATCACATGATTATAAACCAGGCACAGATTCTATTTTTACAATTTGTTGTTTAGAAGCCTCTTGATTACTTCTGTAATTTCTTCTTTTGAGAAAGTTTTAGTAAGTGAAATGTTTTGTTGATTCATGACCTGCTTGATGTTCTTTGTAATTTCATTAATGTCTTCAAAATTTACTTCTTCTTGGCTGTAGATTTCGGTATACTGGTCTTTAATGTATTTCAAAATATCATCTTCATTTTGTGTTAATGTATTAGGAATCTTTATTTCAGATAGTGCTATATATATTTTTCTCATTTTGTATCTGGTAAAGAAATATTTGGTTGATTTTTCTTCTTGCTCAATCTATTTTGCTTTTGAGTATATCTGCCATTTTTTTGCTATGTTAGTAAGTTTTTTCTGCAGTTAATAATTTAAATCATCTGCTTATGTTTGTAAACTGTTGTTAGATGGATTGTTTGCTAGTCTCTTATTAAGATCTGTAATTTTTTTTTTAAGCTTCATGATATTGTTTTCAGTTGCTTTGGGCTTTTTGTAAGCTCTAATAATTGATTGTAGTTGGATCTTAGTAAAGTTCCAATTATTGCTATTTATTGCTTCTTGTAGTTCTTCTCTTAGATCCTTCTTGAGCAGAGTGTTTGAGAGGCTTCTTTTATCAAATTTTCAAATTGTTTGTTTACTTAAAGTTTGTTGAAAATTGAAGATGCATTTCACTAATTTGTGATCTGAATTACTGTATAAGATGTTTAGCTTTGTAGCTAAGTGTGAATGATTCTTATCAATAAAGATATAATCAAGGTGAGAGGCCATAGTTCTATTTCCTTAAGTTTTTTGGAAGAAGGTAAGGAGAGGTATGTTTTCTAAGACCGAAGTGATATCTGTAAAGTTCTTAAGATTTTCTAAAAGCAAAGTCCTTAAAATGTCTTTTTGAGCTAGTGAAGCACTAATTTGATCTCTATCTGGATAAATATTTGTATTAAAGTCTCTACCAATTATATTTATTGCCTCTGGATTTATTGTTAGAGTTCACTAGTTGAAAAAAAGAATTCTATCAGATTGATTTGGTAGTACATATACATTTGTGATTTTGAGAGTATGGTTCTTGTATAATGTAGTTGTTGTAATAACTCTTCTGTTTTGTTCAATTTTGTTGTCTCTAAATAAGATATTTTTATTTCCTGCTAGAATTGCTGCTTTACTTGACCAAATTGAGTCAAAAGGCCATTGTTGTTGCAAGAATTCTCTAGTGTCTTTGTTGCTAAGGTTTGTTTCTTGTAAAAGAATAATGTCCAATTTATATGATTTTAATAATGTTAGAGTGTTTCTTTGTTTTTGTTTGTTATTGAGCCCCTTAACATTTAGGGTTGCTGTTGTTAATTTTGATTTAGTTATTGTTTAGATAAAAAAGGGATTTGTATATTTTCAGAGGTCTTATTTCTATTCAGAATTTTAGTTTTAAATAGGGTTTGTCTTCTTCTTGCTTTTTTAAGAGCTTCTTTTAACTTTTTTTTGCTTATTGATAACTAAAATAAATTCTAGTTCTTTTCCTCAAGGTCGAGAAGAGAGGTAGTTTGGTATGTAGTCAATTGACTTCCAGCTTGTTGTTGCTGATTAGGAGTAACTAAGTTTTTTTTATCCATATCTGATAAAACTTCTTGTTGATTTGGGAGTTCATTGTTATCCATTTCTAAATCAGATTGGTTGCTAGCCTAAGCAAGAGATTCTTCATTGAATTGTGAAATAATAACTGCAATAATTTCACATTCTTAAGTAGCTGAATTCTTTTTTCAGAGAGTTGCTTCATTTGGTAGTTTGTTTTGCATATTGGAAGATTTCAGAACATTGTGTAGAGGTTCTAATACCCTTTTGGTTTTATTCTCTTAGTATTTCTTGTATTGTTGTCTAAGTTTGACTGCTTCTTTAAATTGCTTATAGTATTTTTTTAGATGCTCTTCCTTGTCACAAAAGAAGCAGACCTTAGGAGCTAATTTCTATTCAGTTGTGACTTTGTTGTCCCATAAAAAGGTATAGTATGAGATTCTTGCTTCGAGTTCTGGATCATCAGTTGTCTCAAAGATTATAACCTATTGGTCAGTTGCATAAGAAGTTCCTTCAATAAGAAGTGGTTTAATAGCTGTGATTTTTCTGAAGTTTTCAAAGGTTTCCAAAATTGCTTTAGAAACTCATTCTTTGTTGTTAAGTAGTACATTTCTGACCTTGATAGACAGAAATGATTTTCTATTATCTGTAGGAATGAATCTATAATAGGTTTGATTAAAAATTATTATGCCTTTGCTGGCATAGTGTTTAAGCTGTTCATTATTAGCAAAAGCTAGTTCTAAGTATGTTCTGTCACCTTTGGCAAAATGTTGTTTTGCAGTGATTACATCTTGTCCTACATGTTCATATAAAGAAATCATAATTTCATTAAAGGAGTAGTTTAAGCTTCTGATATCAAACATCAAAGCATTATCATTTTTTGACTTAATAGAATTTTTAAGAAATGAGACAGAGTATGTAGACTGCCCTCTTTTTAATTTTGCAAAAAGGCTAGACTATTGCTTTTTGCCTCCTTGGGGTGTATCTGTGTTAGCATGTATTTTGACATATGGATTGGCATGTGCTTTACTATATACATCAGGTTGTGCTTTAGTACGTGTTTCTGCATCAGCCATGTGACTTTTTTGTTTATTATTATATGATGCTTCTTGTATACGTGTCTTTGTTGTTGTCAGTTTGCTGCTCATAGCATTATCTTTTTCAATAGTTTTAGCTTTTAGGCTTTCATTGTTGTTTTTTTTTGCAGTGTTGCTTTCTTGTCCTGTTGCCAAGATAGCACTTCTATTTAGTTCTTGCTTTACTTGTTCATTCTAGTTTGTGCTGTTATTTGAAAGAAAACTTGTTTCGTATTTCATGTTTTGCTTATTTAGAAGGAAGTTTGTTTCAAGTAAAACTCTTTTGTGTTTTCGATGATTAAGTGGTATAAGTCTACATTTCTTAGGAACAAGAGCCTTTGCCCTAGTTCTAATAAAAAATAAAGGGTCTTTGTTTTCTTTGTTAGTTGTTATTTTGTCAATAATAAAAATTCTGTTCAAATCAGTGATGAACAGAAAAGAGTTTTTTTTTCTGTAAGCAGTTTATTAAATTCTTCTATTACTTTTTTATTATTTATTATGTTTTTTTGTTAAACTGCTCACTAAATATTCTTTTATTTGCTCCAATACTGCATTTAGTTCATTATATAAAATGCAATTATTTTTTTCATGTTTTAATATATAAATAATTGTAATTTTGTTGCAAGGCTTGCTTAGAATACTAGTAACTATTTTTCCTAGTTTTCTATTAATTTTTTCACATTTTCTGTCTATTGCAATATTGATTTTAGCTCTTATATGCTTATTTTCTTTAATCTTTCTAACTATTTTCAATGCTTGTTATTGCTTTTTAACTAATTGACTTTATTTTGCAAGATATATTGCATTATCATATTTTATATAACTAATTTCTAGACTATACTCTATATTTATCTTCTTTACTTCTAAATTAATCTTTTCAGACTAAGTTTATATTTCTCTTCTCTTACTAATTTTTTAACTTTCTGTAGCAGTTTACTAACTGCTACAATGTCTTTATACAGTATTGATATCTTTCTCTTCTTTCTAATACTATTTTTTTCTTGAATTATCTTTTTCTTAAGTATTTTTCTATCAGCTGCATCTTTTATTATATTGAACATGATATCTTACACTTTATTTATATTAGTACTATAACTAACTTCTTCAAATACTTTAAATTTCTTGTTTTTTAACAAATAATTTTCAAGATCTGTTTGATAATCTTTTCAGTTTTCTTTTGTTGCCTTATTATATAAATAGATTATTCTTGTTAGACCTTTTTTTTGTTTTTGTTATACTTCATGTCTTAACTAAATGCTTGAATAATACTACTAAACAAATAATGTTATGATCACTAGAAGTTATAAATTTTGCATTAATAATTTCTGCTTGTTTTATTTCTAGCTGTAGATCTTTTGATACCTATATTTGGTCTATTCTTGTTTGTATATTTTGTTCTAATTAAGTGTAATTTCTTAGCTCTAGATTATACACTTTATACATATCTTCAAATCTTTGATTCATCAACCATCTATACAGTAAAAGAGCTTTGCTACTACTATTAATATTACTATTTATTTTGTCTAACTTATTATTAATTATATAATTAAAATTATCTATAATTATAAACTGTAAGTTATATGCTTTTTTTATATATATCATTACTATTATTTGCTATAATTTCTTGCTTATTTTTCTATTATTTGAAAAAATGTATATTATTATTACTGTAATTTCTATCTGCCTAAAATAGAATTTTGCTTTAACTAAGTATTTCTCAAATTAACAGACTTTTTCTATATGTTTTTTTTATTCTTAACTTATTAATAGCCTAACACCAGATTTTTTCTTTTTTATAACTATATTTTATATTCAAAAACCTTTAAAATACTCATCTTTTAAACTAAATCTTAAGCCTTTACTATTATTATTTGTTTTTACTAATCTTAAAATTTCAATCTTCTCTTTTTTTAACTATTTGACTATTGTTTTTAGTTTAATATTATTGTTTTTTATTTTATTTATATTATGACATGCTATTTTAATACTTGTTATACTGTTATCACCTTTGTTGTATTTGTCTCTGCTTTGATTTGGTTTATTATTACAACTCTTTACCTTCATATCTGACAAAGTGGTTGTCTCTTCTAAAAAATACCTACAATAACTTTTAAGAGTAATTTAGAAGTATGCTCTTTAATTGTCTTTTCTTTATTTTATCTAATCTCTTTAAAATTCTGTTAAGAATATTTTGTAAACTATTCTCTATTTTTTTAAACTTAATTACTTCTAACTGAATATTATTTTTATACTTTTTTTTAATTAACTTATCTTTATTTTGTTAGTTTACTTTATTATTGTTCTTCTTTTTAAATTCTTCTTTGTTTTTTGAAAACTTCTTGTATTGTATATAATTTTTAACAATATGATTTTTTTTTTGTTTTTTTTTCTTCTTTTCTTTTTACTTTACTACTTCTATATAACTTTTTAAAACTTTATTCCAATCTTGTATTATAATAGTATGCTTTTTTTTCATAGCTATATTAAGGTTTTCTTCTGTTTTAAAGTATACTAATACTGTTTGTTTCTGGTTTTTATTTTTATTAATTAATATATAAACTGCTTTTATTTTTATTGTTTTTGGCTACTTTAATAGTAATACTTTTATTGCTATTATTAGAATATTTCTAACTATTGTCTTATATGAGACTCTTTTTTTTAACAGTTCTCTAATAAAAACACCTAGAGTTACTCTATAGGTTTTAACTTTTTCAAAATGTATTGACTATATCTAATTAAGTATTACTTTTTTTCTTATTCTTAAATTCTACTAAGAATATTACAGTTTTATTATTATTACAATTTTTCTAAAATATAAACCTAATTCTATTATAAAACTGAAGATATTTTCTTATATATACTGATCAAATCTTTGTTGGAATATTTCATATTGTGTAAATATTATCTACTTCATTTGTGTTTTTACTTTTTGTTGTTGATTCTTTTGTGTAATCTTATATCTTTTTTAAATTATTTTACACTTATTTACTACTTTCAACTATTTCTTTATCTTTTTCTGTTTTTTGATCTACCTCTTCTCTATTTGTATTAGACTCTTTATTCAATTCTATATTATTTGCTAAGCTTTTTACTTAGTTACTTTTTTTTGATACTATTTTCTTTTTTTTTTTTTGTGTTTAACTTGAGTGTAACTATTTGTTTTTCTATAATATCATAGTCTAAATAATTATATTCTTGTTCTAATAGCATTTTTTGTTTGTTTTTATCCTATTTAACTGTTTAAATACTGTTTTTCCTTAATTTTTTACTATTTTTTACTTGTATATATTTACAATAATTATATAATTTTATTAAATTTCTAAATACACAGATTAATACTAACTTAGTGCTAATAAGTTAACTAATTTTTTATATTTTTTAGAATTTTTAATCTATAACTTTCTAATATTTTCTTTTATGCTTTGTCTGACTTATCAAACAGGTTTTAATATTTATTTAGTTTTTTGTCCTAGTCAATTTCTGTAGATACTGGTTAGACTTTTTATATAATATTTCTTTGCATTATTTTATAATTTTATTAACTCTACTCAACACATAATTGATTTTTTATATTTGTGTTTATTTATTTATCTGTAATATTATATATTTATTTATTTATTTTGTTATATTTATTGTTTACTTTGTCTTATTCTATATGTTCTATATATGATCTGCAATACAGAGTTTCTATATTTTTTTTATTTTTTTTTCAAAAATTTTCAAAAACAAGAATTTTTTGAAAAAACTAATAATAGACTGCTATAATAATATTGTCTTGGTTTACTATACTTACAACTTATATATAATTTTTTTCTAATTTACTTTTTGTTTAATTGATTACTATATTTTGACTTAACAGATTTTATGTTTTCTATGATATTTTTTTTGTTTCAAATTTGGTTATGAGGATCAGTAAAAAGAGTTAAGTAAGTTAATTTATTGTTTTTATAATTAATTAATTTATTAAACTAATAATTTATTACTTAAACTCTAAGTATAAAAATCTTATAACATATAATTTAAATTTTAGTAAGCTTTCAATATATGGAATAACTTAAAATTCAAAAACAAATAAATGTTTTATAGTATTTAATATGCTAATAATAGAAGTCTTTATAAATTTTAAAACCTAATTTTAGAAACTCATATGACAGAGTAAATTATAAATACTTAAAAATATTTCAGGTGAGTTATATTATATTCATGATTATGCAAATTACATTCATGCAGATTTTCATAATAGTAATATTTGCAAGACCAATAAAGTAAAAATACAAAATCTTATATTACTAATCTAAGATTATCTAAAAGAAAGATGAATCCTTTTCAAAAAACATGATTTATGGAGTAATGCCTGGAGTTTGCCTTTTCACCTTTTATCATGGGTTTCACCTTTTTTTACTAAGGGTTTTGTCTTTCATCAAGGGTTTTGTCTTTTGTTAAGGGTTTCATCTTTAATCAGAGTTTCATCAGTTTCGTCTTTCGCCAGGTTTAGGTTTCATCTTTCATTCTTTCCCAAAAACAGTTTCGTCTAACACCTATAAGCATAATATAATAAATTGTCTTTGATGATCAATGATTATCATTTAATCAACCCAATGAAAAATCCAACCAAAAAAAAACAAAAAATGCCAAATATCAGGTAAATACGCCAACTAATTTGCACCGGGTTACTAATTTTTGCGCCTAAAATTTCTTTTTTATTATCGTTATTTATCGCAACTACGACATCGCTTACGTTTTAATTTTTTTGTATTCTGATTATGCTCTGATTGCATATCCGTTGATCGTTATGTGTGATGAATTCATGTGTGAAAAATAATGCGTGATGAATTAATATGTGAAAAATACCCAAAATTTGATGAATAAATCATGCGGACCAATCAAACTTAAGATTTTGACGTCGGATACCACTTATTGTTCCATATAAACCATCTACTTCGTGATTTCATCACTCCGTTCCTGGTATTCGAGAAAATTTCTGTATCATTGTACAATGCCGATCATTACGATATTTAGAAATACCGAATATGGAAAAATCCCTGACTGAAATTACAATACCCTTTTAAAATTATTGTCCTGTAAACTTTTTATTGTGTTTTTGTTAATTATTTATTTGTATTGCGTATTTTTATTTATACGACTTTTTTTTTTATTTGAAGTATTAAAGTATTTTTTCCAATACGTATAGCTAAATTTTATTATATAGAATTTTATAAGTTTAGATTTCTTTATGTAAAAGTTTGCTTTTTTCATGCCAAAGAACTTTAATAATATAATTAATATTATTGCTTGGGTTATATAATTTATCTCTTGGGCATCTAATTTTAAATTTTTAAAAAATTCACCGATTGAGAAATGACCTAGGTCAATGTGGAATCGACCTAAATTGTGAAATGACTCAGAACATAAATACTTATCCAAAACTATAATCTGTGTTATACATTTGTAGTACCAAAACAATACGATACAATGCGCTCATTCTAACTCCCTTTAAACAACTCAAGCGCCTAGTTTTTACTCGGAAAATTTATTTTTAATTTTTTACATCTAAAATGTCAACTATACAGTCGTCAGATGAAATTAACGAATTCACTAGCAAATTTGGCGAATTAAGTTTTGCAAAATGCCAAAAATCAGCAGAAAAGGGAGAATCTAATGGAATATTTATGCTTGGTTATTGTTATGAACATGGAATCGATGTTGAAAAAGATGAGAATAAGGCATTCGAATATTATCAAGAATCAGCAAATATGAATAATTCTTATGGAATGCTTCAAGTTGGTAATTGTTATCTTCAAGGGAATGGAGTTGAAAAAGATGTGTGTAAAGCATTTACTTGGTATCAAAAATCGGCTGATAAGGGAAATTCTAAGGGAATGCTTCAAGTTGGTAATTGTTATGCTCAAAGGATTGGAGTTGAAATTAATCAGAATAAAGCATTCGAGTTTTACAAGAATTCAGCAAAGGCAGGTAATTCGAAAGGATTCTCTAAGCTTGTCATTTTATCAGATGAAATGGGGCGTGCAGACGGAATGGTTCAAGTCGGTAATTGTTATCATCAAGGAATTGGGATTGAAAAAGATGACCACCAAGCATTTATTTGGTATAAAAAATCAGCCGATATGAATGATCCAGAAGGAACATACAGACTCGGTTATTGTTATGAACATGGAATTGGAGTTGAAAAAGATGAAAACAAAACATTCGTTTATTATAAAAAATCTGCAAAAATGGGTAATCCTTCCGGAATGTATCAAGTTGGTTATTGTTATTATTTAGGAATTAGATCTAAAACGAATTATCGTAAAGCATTTAAATATTATTTGAAGTCAGCTGAGATGGGTAGTTCCATGGGGATCCGAAAAGCTGCTGTTTGTTACTATTACGGAATTGGTGTGAAAAAAGATTACGATAAATATCAGGAATGGATTAAAAAGTAAGCTGATTTTTTAAATTTTATTATTTTAAAAACAGAAAATTTTCACACAATTTTAATAATTCAATTGTATTTATCAGGGAGTAAGTATAAAAAATCTATCCATTTACAATTAATTAGTTCACAAATATTAATTGTTTGTTATTTAGCCCGTAAGTATAAATTAAAAAAAGAATAAAAATCAAAAACATAAATACTTATTTACCATTACCTAATATTTCCATTCGTATTAATCATTCATTATTAATTTAGTCTGTGAGTATAAAGTACATTGATTAATGAATGGAATTAAATACAAGAACGCAAATGAAGAACATAAATCCTTATATACCATTACCTAATATTTCATTTGTATTAATTATTCATATTAATTTAGTGTGTGAGTATAAAGAACTTTACTAATGAATGGAATTAAAAAAAGAACACAAATCAAGAACATAAATACTTATTTATCATTACCTAATATTTCATTCATATTAATTTAGCACGTGAGTACAAAGGACTATACATGTGTGCCAAATTTATTATTTTTGAAAAAAAGTATTTTCGGCAAACATTTCAGCATTGCTAAATTTTTTATCAAATAACTATACTATATGATGTGTTTTGATAAAGAGATCAAAAATTTCGGAGGCGCTATATAAGACTAATTTCGGCTGCTGAAATGCAGTAATTACTTTTTTATTAAGATGGGCAATTTCGGCACACATGCATAAAAGACCATTTATTAATGAATGGAATTGAAAACATGTTCACAAATCAAGAACATAAATACTTATTTACCATTATCTAATGTTCTTTCGTATTAATCATTCATCATATTAATTTAGTTCGTGAGTATAAAGAACATTTAAATCAAGATCACAAATCAAGAACATAAATACTTATTTACCATTACCTAATATTTAATTCGTATTAATTATTCATTCATTCATATTAATTAGTTAGTGAGTATAAAGAACATTTATTAATGAATACTAGTACCTAATATTTCATTCGTATTAATCATTCATTTATTCATATTAATTTAGTTTGTAAGTATTTATTAAGGAATAAAATTAAAAACATAAATACTTATTTACCATTATTCATCGTAATCATTAATCCATTCATTCGTATTAATTTAGTGAGTGAGTATAAAGAATATTAATTAATGATTAGAATTAAAAATAAGATCATAAGTCAAGAGCATTAATACTTATTTAACATTACCTAATATTTCATTTGCTTTAATCATTCATTCATTCATATTAATTTAGTGAGTAAGTATAAAGAACATTTATTAATGCATGGAATTAAAACCAATAACACAAATCAAGGACATAAATACTTATTTACCATTACCTAATATTTCATTCGTATTAATCATTCATTCATATTAATTTAGTGAGTGAGTATAAAGAACATTTATTAACGAATGGAATTAAAAACAAGAACACAATTCAAGAACATAAATACTTATTTACCATTACTTTATATTTCATTCGTATTAATCATTAAATCATATTAATTTAGTGGGTGAGTATAAAAAACATTTATTAATAAATGGAATTAAAAGCAAGATCACAAATCAAGAACATAAATACTCATTTGCTGTTACCTAATATCTCATTATATTAATAAATAATTTATATTAATTTAGTCTGTAAGTATAAAGAACATTTATTAATGAATAGAAATAAAACAAAGTTCACAAATCAAGGACATAAATACTCATTATCTAATATTTTATTCGTATTCATATTAATTTAGTGTGTGAGTATAAAGAGCATTAATAAATGATTGGAATTAAAATCAAGAAAATAAATACTTATTCACTATTACCTAATATTTTATTTGTATTAGGGTGTGAGTACAAAGAACATTTATTAATAAATGTAATTAATAACAAGAACACAAATCAAGAACATAGATACTTACCTAATATTTTATTCGTATTAATATTAATCATTCATTCATATTAATTTAGCACGTGAGTATAAAGAACATTTATTAATGAATGGAGTTAAAAACAGGAGCTCATATCAAGAACATAAATGCTTATTTACCATTACCAAAATATTTTAAATCATTTCATTCGCATTAATTTAGTCGGTAAGTAACAGCTATTTATATTTGATATAAAGTTTAAAATAACATGGCAGATAAATCAAAACACTGTATATTATATACTGTAAAGCGATCCTAAATATGGAAAATGTGCGAATTGTAATGAAGATAACACGCAACCGGCATGGTGCCAGTCATGTGATCCCGACATTGCTATTCGAGAATGGAAAAGTATAAATTACGATATTGATGATTGCGTTAGAGAATTTCAACTCAGAATCTTTAAATATGAAGATTTAATTGATTGGATTCCATTCGATCGATTATCTGATGTTAAAAAAATTGGCCAAGGAGGATTTGGCTCTGTATATTCAGCAAAATGGTTGGATGGTATACGAAAAGTTGATGGAAGTGATCATCATTATGTAAGAGCGCGTGAACCGTCAAGCATTATTGCACTCAAGACCTTGCCCAGTTCAAATGAGTTTTTAAAAGAAGTATGTTAATAATTTTTTATTGTTTTTATATTTATTTAATAATTTATTGAATTAATTCATTATTTAACTTTAAGTTTAAAAGTCTTATGACATGTAAATTAAGTCTTAGTAAGCTCGCAATATATGGAATAACTCAAAACACAAAAACAAACGAATACTTTATGGTATTTCAGTATGCTAATGATGGAAGCCTTAATAAGTATTTAAAAAAGAATTTTAGTACGCTTACATGGCAAAGTAAATTGCAAATCCTTCAAAATATTTCAGAGGATTTAGATAGTATTCACAGACTTGCAGGATATATCCATGCTGATTTTCATAGTGGTAACATTTTACAAGACAAGCGCTCATATATTGCAGATTTAGGATTGTCTAGAAAGAAAGAAGAGTATGTTTCAAAAGGTGATATTTATGGTGTCATGCCTTATGTTGCTCCGGAAGTTTTGTTAGGTGACGAAGATTTTACACAAAAATCAGATATCTATGGCTTCGGTGTCATTATGGCAGAAATTTCAACTGGACGAAGACCTTTTGATGGGCATAAATTTGATACAAGTCTCGCAGTCAAGGTTTGCAAAGGGTTGCGTCCAGAAATTGCATTTGAAACACCCAACTGCTATGTTGAATTGGCAAAGCAATGTATGGATGCTGATCCAGTAAAGCGGCCTAGGGCTACTGATATTTTTAAAAAAATTAGCGATTGGCATTATGAGATATGTAGTTCAGCAGATAATATAATTAAAAAACAATTCTTAGATGCAGATAAAATTATCAAAACATCACCGATAACAGAGCATTCTGATCAAATCTATACTAGCAAAATTATTAGTACTAAATTAATTTCAAAAGCATTTCAAGGTATAAATTAAAAATTATTTGTTTAAATATTTATTAGATTCGTTTCAAACAGATTCTGTTCAAATTAGGCTTGATATTACTGATAATTTTGATAACTTAAGTATGTATTTAATTATAAATTTTATTTTATATTTTATAAACTATAATTAGCAAGTATAATAAAATTGAATTTTGTTAAAAAATGTATTATGCTTAGTGAATCTTTTTTGTATCTTAAAGCTTTATTAAAATAGTTTCTGTTATATAACTAATAAAAATATTTGTACATAATTTTAAGTCAAACTCTAAACCCTAATTTAACAATAATGATTAGGTTACAAAATTTATTAAAGTAACTCTGTTATGTAATATAAAAAATATTTTTTTAGTTTTACTAATAATGCAATTCAATTTTTAATATAATCTTCTCTCTAATGCTAATATAAACTTATTTATTTATACAATAAAAAATACATTAATGCTTAAATTTTTTTCAATAAAATAAATATTTTTTTGTATATTTATATAAAAATACTACAATTATCAAAGAAAACACTACTGACAATTAGTAGAACTTTCGAATTTTAGTAGAACTTTTAGTAGAACTTTTAACTTTTTGTAGAAATTTCAATTTTAATAAAAATTTTAACTTTTGGTAGGACTTTAAACTTTTATAGAAGTTTAACTTTTTTTAGTAGAAATTTTGACTTTCAGTAGAATTTTTAACTTTTAGTAAAAATTTTAACTTTTGGTTAAACTTTAAACTTTTGGTAAAACTTTCAACTTTTAGTAGACTTATAACTTTTAGTAAAACTTTTGTTTTTTTTTTTAATATTAAGGTGAGTACTTGTGACCCAGAATTTTATTGATAGTATATTTGGCTAATAATTGCATTACAACCACAGGAGACAATCATAGGAAAAGTGTACAACTAGCTACTCATACAACTTTAGTCATTGTCTAATTTAAGTAGTCCACTTGAAGGTTCTACACTAGTTGCCATTCCTGGAACCTGCTTGTAGGTTTCCTATTTAAATACTCAGTTTCCATATCCATCTACCTATCTCTATCTACTAACAATTCTGGCTAATGCTGATAAAAATATGCCATGGCCACTAAGTCTTTAAAGCAGTTCACTCACATGGAGAACCTTTGACCTTGTACTAAACCTTTCAGATCTTCTATATCCTATTCTTACAGCTAACCTGGTATCACTATGGCTGAGATCAACACTAGTAGTCAGGGCATACCATTAAACCATTATGCCTTTGTAAAGTTCACCTCAATCCTGATATTGACTTTATAACATATCTCTACTACTTTAGTATTCAATTCAAGTTTTACCAAGTTCCCAAACCAGATAGCCTGGAAAGGCAGATCATAACCATACACCTCTAGTTTATATATTTGTTGACATGTAATCTTTTTCTCCAGAATGGATCCTGGCAGCCTTGTTGGTTCCATTCGGCACCTTTTCAAAGGTCAGATCTTTGTCTAGTTTTACAAGTTCTAGTTCTGTTTCATAGGTCTAGTCTTTACAGTAGCACTATTGAAAGTTTAAGTTATCTTTTTACTCAGGTCTTCTAAGTAGGCTTCTGTCTTATTTCGTTTGGTTCCTATGATTTACATGGTCACAAGAACTTATTGTAAGTTTGCACCATCTGGTACTAATTTGCATTCTTTTGTGTAACTATAGACCTTGTTCCAAAGAACAATGTCATATGACTATTACATAAATACCATATAATCTGCTAGTCATGCTGGTGTGATATAGATAACAGGTATCTTATCCCAACTAATTGCAAAAGACAGTTAACCATAACATAAAGAGAATTTTTAAATTTTCTATCAATACTGGAATTTGAACTCTGGACCTGCCACTTGGAAGTTGACAACTAACCACTTCACTAGGTTGTCACACCCTATTCAGTAAAACTTTTGCTTTTAATATAAATTATAATTTTTAGTAGAACTTTTAATAAAATTTTTAACTTTTAGTAAAATTTTAACTTCTATTAGAACATTTGATTTTTAGTAAGACTTTTAATTTTCAGTTTTGTACTTTCAATAAGTCAAATTTACTGAAAGTATTTTTGCATATCCAAAATAATTTTGATACTATTTTTAGTTTATACAACTATATTTTTTTTAAAATAATAATGTTATAGATTTATACTATATATAATATTTTTTAATTTTGTTAATATTATTTGAATTCTGATTATAATTTTTAAAAATTCAGATTGTAATATTTAAAACTATAATTACCAACAATTAGATTATTTAAATATATAAAATTTATCTAGTAATACATGTATATATTACAAAAATCAAGATATAGCCTATTATATATAGATACTTTATTAAGTTATCACATTTCTTTAATTTATATTTTTACTATTATTGTTTTATAATCACTTTTAGTAATGTTTTTTACTTTTTTAATTTTTGTTTTTTTTTGTAAGCCTGAGGTTAGTTTATATTATACTAATATGTAGTTAATTCTTGTTATTATTTTTTTATTTAACTATATGTACTTTTGACTTAATAAATGCATGTTTTTGTATATGCTATTAAAGTTTTACTTCTTTATCTAATTAAAAATTAGTAATCTTTAAAACTTACTATCTATATATACTACTTATTTAGTATATTATTTGCTATATAGTTAAAGTTACTTATAATAACAATTTATATTTATTTTTTTAAAAAAACTATTTTTATAATTTTTTTACTAAATACTTTTTCTTATTTATTTGTTGTTTAGCAATATGTAAACTTTTATTGATTACTTAAAGTATAGTATAATCTTTATTATATACTTATTTATATTTTTAATTATACTTATATATTTTTTCCATTGTTCTTCTATTAGAATTTTTATATTTGATTTTTTTTGTTATCTTTTATTGCATTTGTTTAGTATTCTATTTTTTTTTTTTTTTAAATATTAATGGTGAGGCCATGCCTTTAACTTTATTGAAATTCAATTGAAGTTTTTACAAAGAAAAGCTTGCTTTTAAATTACATATAAAGAATAAAGACTCAGACATATAATCTGTAACCTAAACCTCAAGAGTGGCCAAGGCTCACCTAGATTTGGGTTTGAGTAATAATATAAGAGAGAGGGGTGTAGTATTTAATTCATTGAATAGTTCAAAGATCAATTTTAGTAATAATTTGTAGTATTAAAATAGAAGATAGAGGTGGGTTAGAGGAGTGACTATAAGTTGAGTTAGTAGAAAGTGTGGTTTGAGACTGTGCAGAACATAAAATACAGTATGGAATCCATATTGTTTGTAAATTTGTTGGTTTAAGTGAAGAAGAAGTTTGATAGAAAGAGTAGTAGCAATATGATAGAGAATAGAAGAATTGTGAATAGTAGAAATAAGGTCAATAGAAACTAGACCAGATAGAGTAGAAATAAGTAAAGGTGTATGTGAGGAGTTATGCAGTTTGAAACTGTTAAGTATAAGAATTTCAGTATATAAATCAGAGACCAGATTGGCAGGCATATCAAGATTAGTTGTATTTAAGATACTCTTAAGAGAATTGGAGATTAAGTAATAAATTGTTTGAGTTGATGGCAGATAACCCAATGAAGTGAGGAGCTGGTTTGGTTGCATTGATGACAGAAGGGAGAAAATGAAGAGTTACATTTATGAAGAATATGAGGGACAGGAAGTTCATCTGTAAGGATTTTAACTCGAAAAGTTTTCAAAGTAGATGAATAAA
>CAJVQA010001396.1:0-25841 GCA_910591915.1 Cetraspora pellucida | reverse complement strand
AACCACAATACTGATAAGTGATTAATAAAAGTCAAAAAACCAAAGAGGTCACCTTAATACCAAAAAAAAAAAAAAAAAAACAGAACCAAAAAAAATAAAAATAAGAGAAGCACTAATAAAAGGCCTAATTCTAAAGAAACACAAAACAAACTAATACAGCTTTTAAACACAAAATCAAAACAGCAATTTGTAAACACAGTAGCAACAACAGCCTGAGACCTATTTTACAAACAAGTATAGAGAATATATTATAAAAAAATTATCAAATAGGAGAAAAAAATTGGAATAACAAGTAAAAGTAAAAAAAAAAAAAGGTGGAAAGCTAAAGGAACCAAGAAAAAGAGAAAAGGCAAATCAGGAAAAAATAGAAAAAAAAAAGAAAAAATAAGAGAAAAAAAAACAAGTTGAGAAAAAAGTAACAAAGACAATGTTGAAGCTTGTCATAAAAAAGAGAAAACTCTTTTATTATAGACTTTAAGTAGTTAGACAAACAGCTTACTTTTGTTTAAAATAATGTAACAGGTTGCACTTAGATACTATTAAGGTGGCTGAATAATGCTAAACTTAGATATTAGAGATATTTATGTAATTACAAATATAATTTTAAAAGCTTAATAAAGTACTAGTATGCCTGCTTATATATTAAAAAAAATTTAAACATTGTTAAAAAATTATATCCTTCTCTAAGACAGTTTAAAAAAGGTAATGCAATATTAATAATTTTATTTTATTTACTAAGAAAAAGATAAATCTTGTCTGTAAAAATTACTCTAAAAAGAAAATATCAATACAGCTTATAATTAAAAATATTTATTAAAATAATTACAAAAAAAGTTATTCTTAAATTTCTGCTTTTAAAAAATCTTAAGATGTGTTTATAATATTAAAGAAAAGAAATATGTCTGTTGTTTTTTTGAATTTGAGAAATTTAGTAAAGTTTATATAATTATAAACTAAACAGTTAAGCAGCTAAATAACTAAGCAACTAAGTAACTAAGTAACTAAACAACTAAGCAGAGGTGTGATGATCTAATAAAGTGATTAGATTGTTAACCCCCAAGTGGCAGGTTCAGAGGTGTATACTTATTTGTATCAGTGATACAAAACCAAAAATAGAATAGATCATTGTCAGATCATCATTAATTATATAATTGGCTGATTAAAAGTCAAAGTTCAACTTACTAAATTACTTATTTCATCCTATTGCAATAGCAATTGTAGTATAATGATAATGGCATATTAAATGCATATGATCACAATATAATAATATATTAAAATACAATTATAGTTAACAGCACATTAAAATAAACTGAAGGAAGATTTATTGAAATGACAATATATTTGAATGAAACAATATATAAAAATAATTTAATATTGTGATTTCGATATATAGCGGCTTTTTTGATTCAAGCTGAAGATTTAACAGATATGTAATAAATACTAGTTTAATAAGCAATTATTTTATGATAACAATTGGTAAGATCTTAATTAAAATATTCTTTCTTAAAATAGGTTTGGTTAAATAATAATTATGATAATAAAGAGTATGAAATTTATCTTTGTTGTCTTTTTATACTTATATTTGGTAAAAATTTAATATTTTGATTATTTATTTAGTCACCTTTCTGAAAAGTTCTGTTTGGCCTATGAATATTCTCAAGAACTCTGGACAATTGATTGTGAACAATCTGTAAAGAATTAACATCAAGATCATTAAGATTCAGTATTATTTTATGAATATTATGAATAAGTTCTTTAGGAGTAGCGACTTGCTGCTATGACTATTGAATTTGTTGCTGCTTTTG
Organism: Cetraspora pellucida; assembly: GCA_910591915.1. Taxonomy (NCBI): domain Eukaryota; kingdom Fungi; phylum Glomeromycota; class Glomeromycetes; order Diversisporales; family Gigasporaceae; genus Cetraspora; species Cetraspora pellucida. The sequence goes on along the minus strand of CAJVQA010001396.1, from coordinate 24,036 downwards.
GCAAGATAGTTTGATGTTCTTTGAAGGTGAAAAAAAATAATAAAGGATAACAATATAAACATGCTTGCAGAGAAGTTGTTGTATACTAAAGTCTGTATATATGCAAGAAAAATTTTTTTCTAACTAACTATGTTCAAAATTTTTTTCTACTGAATATCTTATACCTAGCATTGTTTCTAAAGCTACAGTTCAATAATTCCTGCCAATTGTGTTTTCTAAAACTGTATTTGGAATTGAGTCAATAAAAACCAAACAAACAATTTTTATTTTTTAAAACTTTAAACAAGAATAATTTAACAAAAACTTATTAATAAAAATTAATTTTGCAAGTTTCTAAAAAAAATTTTTATCAAATTTGATTTTGTTAAACTATTCTTGTTCAAACTTATTAAATTTTATTATAAGAAATTTGCATGTTTTATATTGACTTATCCTGTTTACTAACTTTTGCATCTTTATTTGCCTTCTGCAAACTTCTATTTCTGCAGACATCATATGCTCTGCTCAAATGTCAGCTAGGCATCAGTGTTGCCAAGTATCACCATCTATTATAACATATAGTTTATAAATTAAAACATCAATGCATCTATTTACTTTGCCTTCAAAATTGTCATATTTTAAATACTTTTGCCAAGATTTGAGCATATTTGTTATATTCATATTAATGCATAAAATTCTTGTATGATAAGCTTTTATCTATATAATTTTGTTAATTTCATTGTAATTTCTGTATTCATCTGATTCATTCAGCAACTGTCATTTGAAATATGCTATAAATGTTACTGAATTTTTCTATTTTTTCAAAAAACATTACTAAAACTTCATCAATGATATTTATATTATCAATGTTCATTAGATACTTTAAATCTTTAAAGAGCTTACTTTCTAATGATCTTTTCTTATCAAATATGAGTTTATATCCTAATGACTGGGTTTTTTCTTTATTAACCTTGGCAAGATTTTCCCTTCAGGCTTTCATAACATGCCACCAACAAAGCAAGATCCTACTTTTTGGAAAAACTACATGAAGGGCTTTAATTTGTGTTAGATTACAGTTAACTAAAAATGTAATAAAACCTTGCTAGTCAGAAAATTAAGCACAAAAGTTATAAAACCAATACTGTACAGATTCAAAGTTTTTGCAGAATGAAATAAGATGAGTAAGCATAATATCTTTTCTAGTTTTGGGATCAGAAGAAAGCAAGGTATATAATAAATTCTTATATTTATTTGTTCTATGAGTTGCATCAAGAAGAATAACAAAAATATCATGAATAACTTCTTTGCAATTTGGAACTGTAAATCCAAAGAGTTTCCTTTTATCATTATCACTATTTTCTAAAATTAAAAGGAAAAAAAAGGTTAAAAAAAATAAAAAATAAAAATAAAACATTAAATAAAATAAAAAAAAAATAAAGTAAGATAAAAAGTAAATTAAAATACAAAAAAAAGAATAAAATAAAATAAATAAAATAAGCACAATAAAATAAAATAAATAAAAATAAATGATAAAAGGAATTTACCTTCTGTCTTTGGAATTGCGCAGGTAAGGTTATTTTTTTAATTGAGCTCAATTCTTTACAATTCTATACTTTGCATTTTGGATTTATGTTTTATCTAATTATTAACAATAGCTTCTTTCCAAATGTTGTAAATATCATTGCAGGTTACAAAATTATTTCTTATAATAATGGTATTTGTTTTATTTCTATTTTTCCAGACTTTTGACATATTCTGAGCTTGCTTTGGAACAGTCAATTAATTCTCTTAACATTAAGACTATCTCGAATACATTCAGTAATCCAATTACAAATTTCCTTAAAAAGTCTTAATGTGCCAATGTCATTATCAGAGCCAGGAATATGATTAGTATGAGAAGTATATTTAATAATCATTTGTTTTCTATTAGATGTGTTTGTATTAGCAACAATGATGCATGATTTATAGTCACATTTTTTGCTTGGTTTTTGATTAGATCATAGTTTTTTTATTAATTAATATTTATCTGCTGTGTTTTGATAGGTTCCAGTATGATAACATTTGTAGATTACTTACAAACTTACATTTTTCTTATTATGAAATATTTGATGTTTTATATAGGGTGCTTTCATCGATTTTCTGAATTCTTGTATCTATTTATGAAAATCAGTATTCAGTAGAATACTATATTCAATGCCTTCTATAGATTTACTGTGAGGAGGATTTTTATTACACTTAATTAAAGTTATACCAGCAGGTAAAAATTGATCAATATTAATATTATTATATTAAAAATAATTAATAAAGTGATCCAAATGATCAAATCATTCTTCAAGAGGCACTTTCTAATTATTAGTATAGTCTTCAGCATTAAACTCTGAAAAATTTTTCATTTTTTAAAGATGTAGAGTAGATACAACAAATCACAGAGGTTATTTATAATGATGTATCTTTATATTTTTTATTTTTTGTTTTTTTTATTCTGATTTTTTTTTGTGTAATTAATTTATTTTGCAAGCTAATTGATCACACAATATTAATTTGTTAAGGTTTTATTTAGATATAATTCATTTTCTAAATTGGTATAAAAGCATATCTAATAGAAATAATTTTGCCTTTGTTTGAAACCTGTAAATTACAATATAACTGACCTTTTTATAATCATTATTCATATAAGCATATTATATAAAAATAAAAAAACCTCTATACAGATAAGCACAAACTCTTTATAAGCACATTTTCAAAAATAGTCACTATAATTCTGACAGTGTAATTATAGAGAGGTTAGACTATTTATTATATAATTTGTTTAATTTATATGTTTCTCATTTGTGACTACACACTTATTAATAATTTGTATATACTGATGTATGCATGCAGCTAGGGCAAATGTGAAAAACTTTACTAAAATAATTGTATGTTATTTAAATAAAATTAGTTAAAATATAATTTTTTATATATATTTATTATAAATGATCTTGTATTACAGGCTATACAAGCTATTAAAAAGTTATTTATACTGTTCAATAAGTTTAGTATTTTGGTATAAATTAAATATTTCTGAATAAACAACTTAATATTAAAATAATACTATATTTATTTATTTATAGATTTATTTATTTGATTTTAGTTCCTGTAATTTAATAAACATTTCTTAATGAAACATCTCAATCAAATTATAATATTTGAAAGTTTTATAAGAATTTGCTTACAGAAGTTTAATTTTATTTTTCATGATAAGATAAACCAATATGGTTTTATGCATATATATTCATATCTACAAATATTTTATTTTGTACAAATATTTGAAGTTGCTAATTTTAAAACTCTTTATGCATGTTAATATAATTCTGTTATGTCAATTACTATTTTCTATATATATTAAATACATTCTATTTTTAAAAACAATTATCATACATATATACATATGTACAAATGTTATGTCTAAATACAGAATCTTGGCTAAATTCATTCGAGTTCATTATCTAATTTATTTAGTAACTTTGTGCCATATATTATAATTGCAGAATTGTTCAAATAAAAACTAGTTTCCAAAATTTATATAATAATTTACTGTTTAATATTGTTATTTTGCCAAAATGACTCAGAAATTATTGAAACTTCCAGTTAATCTATTATTGTATATTTTTTTATCAGACCTGATCTTTATATTAAACTATTAACTTTTAAGTAATAGAACATTATGAGTTATATTGGATTAAAAATAATATGCATTAATTTATTTAAGCAAGATAACTTGTTATTAATATTACAAAATATAATTTAGCCAATCAAAATTTATATTTTTAATAAATCATATTTACTTTATTTATACATGTATATCAAATGATGATCAATTTCTTTTTTAGTTTTGTATCATTGGCACAAATAAATAAATTGGATCCAGAGTTCAAATCTCAGTATCGATAAAAAATTTGAAAATCCTCTCTGTATTATAGTTAATTGTCTCTCGCAATTGGTTGTGATAAGACACTTGTTACTTGTATTGCACCAACATGACTGGCAGATCACATGGCATTTGTGTAACAGTTATATGACATTGTCCTTTGAGACAAGGTCTGTGGTTACATGAAGAAATGCAAACTAGTACCAAGTGGTACAAACCTACAATAAGTTCTTATGGCCATGTAAATCATAGGAACCAAAAGAAGAAAAATGGAAGTCTACTTGAAAGATCTAAGTAAAGAGGTAATCTGAGCTTTTGACAGTGCTACTATAAGAATTAGACTTATGAAATAGAGCTAGAACTTGTGAAACTGGGCAAATATGTCAGTCTTTAAGGAGGGACTGGATGAACCAACCAGGCTGCTAGAATTTTTGAGTTTCAGAAGAAAAAAGTACATGCCAGCAAACATATAAATCAGAGGTGTATGGTTTCAATCTATCTTTTTAGATTATTTGAAATGGCAGCTTGATAGAACTTGAATTGAATACCAAAGTAGTAAGAATATGTTGTGAAGTAAATATTAAGGTTGGGATGAACTTTACAAAGGCATAGCAGTTTAATGATACACTTTGATCACCAGTATTAATCTTGGTTATAGCAATATTAGATTAGCTGTAAGAATGGGATACAGAAGATTCTGGAAGGTTTAGTACAAGATCAAAGGTTCTAAAAAACTACTTTAAAGACTTAGTGACCATGGCATATTTTCAACAGCATCAGCTAGGGTCATTGGTAGGCAGAGGTAGGCAGATGGATATGAAAACTAGAGTGGTTAAATAGGAAACCTACAAGCAGTTTCAGGTATGGCAGCTAATATAAAACCTTTGGGCAGACTACTTAAATTAAACAATAACTAAAGTTGTACAAGTGGCTAGTTGTATACTCTTTTTATGATTGCTTTCTGTAGTTGTAATGCAACTATTAGTCAAATATACTATCAATAAAATCCTAGATTGCAAGTACTCATTTTAATATTTAAAAAAAAAAAAAAACTAAACAACTAAGCAATTACTAAATAACTAGAAGGTTTTAGTAACTAAATTACTAAGTATTTAATTATTAAACAACTAAACAGCTAAACAATTAAATGACTAAATAGTTAAACAACTAAGTAACTAAGTGACTAAGTAATTACTAAATAATTAAATGTTTCTAGTAACTAATAATAATAATAATACAATAATAGAAGTATAGTAAAATAAATAAGTTGTTAACTCTTTAAGTAACAGATTGTAAGTTCAAAACCTACTGAAAATAAAATTTAAAAAAATACATTTATATTATAATAATGTTATTCTGAAAGATTTAAATAAAAAGAAAATAGTGATCTTAGTATAGTAGTTAAATTGTCATTTTTTAAGCAGTAGGTTCAATGTTCAAATCCTATTAGTAGCAGAATTTTAAAAAAATAGTCCTATTTTAGCAAACTTATCTATGATCTAGAGTTTGTAGATTCTGTAATTCTGATTGTATCAAGACTAACTTTAGAAGTATGCAATATTATATAAATAAATCCAAAAAGTATATACTCAGATTAGAAGTTTGCTTAAAAATTTTGAGCAAAGAGGTAGTACAACTTTTGATAGTACTACTTGTAAAGATCTTGATTCAAAGAAGAAACCTAAGGCAGATGACCTGTACAGGCAAGAATCTCTAGATAGAGGATCTACCAATTTGACTACCAGTTAATCTAGATATAAAGTTGCATCATGCAGAGCTAATTGAATTGGTAGTATAGAAGAACTTGTAAGAGTAGACAAAGTATCAATAAGGTTGTAAAAGGAGAGTACTGGAATTGTATGAACTTTACAAGGATTGTCAACTAGGTTTAACTATAAATTAGAATACAAAAGGCTCTAGTAATAATGTCTTAAGAATATATTGCATAAAATAGAATATGGGGTTCTAAAGATATAAGTATGCATCTAGAACTTCTCAACTGATATTATATAATAGAAATATTCTAGTAATACAATAAGGATTGCAGTACAGAAGATTTAAATAGACAACACTTGTAGTTAGATTACAGATATAACAGCTAGTATAGAACCTATATATAGATAAACTACTTAAATTAGATATCAAAAGTGTACATGTAGCTAAATATACTCTCTAATATAAGGTAGCTCCTCTAAGATAATTGGACTATAAGCTACTATGTTCTATTATACTGAATAAAAAAGCTTTAGTTCCAAAAAGACTAGTTTAATTATAAAAAAAAAAAAAAAAGATTTAAATAAAAAGGTAATATAGATCTTTAACAGTACTATTATAAAGACTAGACTTAGAAAATAAATACCAATATAAATGAATTAGATAGGCAAGAATCTTAGATAAAGATATTACTAACCAAACTGCCAGAAATTTAAACTGAAAAAAAATAAACTTAGTATATCAGAAACAGACTACAGTTTTATTAAAATATTTAAATTAGAAGTCTGATAACAAAGCAAAGGTATACTATAAGTACTAAAAATATACTGTGAAATTAGTATTAAAGTTTAGATCAATTTTACAAAAGTGAACTTTGTTAATGTCCTATAAAAAAGTAAGTTGTCTAGTTAATAAAGAGGTCTTCTAAAGCTTTACAATTAAGTAATATATTCTGAAATGTTTAATGGCTTAACAAATATACAAAAAAAGATGTTAAATATTAGGTTATATAGCACTTAGATATATGAAAACTTGTACACTATCTGTTAGATATAATATAAAGATCAGAGTATTTAATTAAATAATTTTTAGCAAATTACAGATATAGTAGCTAGTGTAGAATCTGTAAATAAACTACTTAAATAATTAACTAAAAGTTGTATATATAGCTAGTTGTATACTTATCTTATACAAATTATATAATTATAATTAAAAATACAATAAAGACAATAAATACTAATAACAGTAGTCTTAATAAAAGCAAAAAAATATATATATATAAATACAATAGAAAATATAAAAATAAAATATTAAATATTAAATATTAAATAAAAAATAAAAATTATAAAATATAAAAGTATAACAATTTAGTAAAGTAACATAAAAGGCCAAGATAATGATGATTAGACCCAATGTACAGAACAGACTTTGGTACTTTGCACAGCAGTAAAAGCTAAGCATATAGTGATCAATCCTGTAGAAGACAACCTCAGAAGATCATTCTTAATATTTTTAAGTTCCTATGATCTTTATATATGTTTTAACAAATTTTTTTCTTATTATAACTTACTACTTCTTTCTTATGATCAAACTATTCAATCTTTTATACAATATATTGACAAATACAACTATAATAATACTGTTTTTAGTATTATTTTCTCTGTTAGAAATACCTATAATGAAATATATATATATATTCTAAATAACTTTTTCTTATTTAATCATACTGTTATTCATTCTTATTTTTTTCCTATTTTTATAACCTTTCTCTTAGATCAAATTCCTCTAATTTTACTTTTATTCTACCTGATTTATTTCTTAATAGTCATATTATATCACAAGTATTTACACCTATACAAACTTTATGTAACCTTTATTTAAACATTTATATACACAATGTTAAAGATTATAATACAGTAACTAAAAAAAAAGCTTGGCAAAATTATTGTCTTTATAATAATATCTATATTTCTTGTATTACTGAAACCAAAATTGCTAGCAATACTAATCTTTAATTTATAATAACAACTTATTCACCTACTTCTGGACCAATTTAGAAAGTTTAACAGAAGGTGCTGCTATTATGATTTAAAAATATTTACAACCACATGTACACAACTACCAAATATACTCTGATAAAGCAATTGCTTTAGATCTATTTTTCAAAAGTGAAATTAAACTTCAAATTATAGCTGTCTACCTTTCTTCTACTGATATGCAAAAATGTAACAATATACAAAATACTATTATTATATAGATCCAACAAGCTCTTCAATACAATCTTTATTTAATAATACTTGGAGACTTTAATATACACAATAATATTTGTAGCTTTTTATCTAAATTTAAACTTATTAATTATTTATATTACTCTAACATGTTTGATCTTGGTGCATATGTTAATAATAAGCACTTCACATGGTCAAATAATACTAACCATAGCTGTATTGATTATATCTGAACTGATTTATTTAATATTTAATTCTTTCTTTCATACAAATTTGATGATAGCAATACCTTAATATTTAGTAACCACTTTATTCTTACATTTATCTAAACTTTCACTAATGCATATAGCAAACCTTCATATCATCATACTGATATTAGTTACAGAATCTTCAATTACAAAGCTATATTAACTAACAAATAAACAGAATTTTCTGACCTTTTCTCTCACAATCTTAGCCTTTATAATACATTACTCAATAGCAATATTAATAAAAGCATTGAAATTACTTGGCACAAGATTGAACATTCAATAATTAACACTACAATGCATTCTATTTTTAACAAAAAAACTCATAAATATAGCTACAATTATCAATATTTCTTTAACTTTACCTTAATCTACATATCACTTAAAAAGTTTAGGTATTTAATAAAAATTGTTAAAAATGTTTATAACAACCTCAACATGAATATAATAAACTTTAAGATTAAGATTATTAATAATAGATTCTATTGTAATCTTCAAACTCTTGATCCAGATAATCATTCTCAAATTCATGCATGAATCCAACATACACAAGATATCTAGAAACAACTTTATCATACTTGTCATGTAAAAAATTTATTACTACTTTATCAACAAATCTAATAAGCAACTGAAAAGAGATATAAAATACTTTCAACATACCCTAAACAAGCTATTAACAGTATTTTTAATTAATACAAAGCTCCTATTTACTTTTTCAACATCAAACTTTTTGACTAACTTATTGCAGACTCCAAACTCATAAAACAGTATATACAATCTTACTTTCATAACTGGACTATATATTGACTAACTGACTAAGTACTGTTTGATAGCTTTTGGCATATATAGTATCAATTACAATTATATATTAATACTTAATAATATAACTCTCTCAACTCTCTTATAACAAAAAAAAAAAGTTCTCTAAACTTTATCAAAACTTTCTAATAAAAAAGCTTGTGAACCTACAAATATCAGCTATAAAATGCTTAAACATACAGGTACTACCTGTATTAAAGCTATTACAGCTTTATTTAACTGTTGCTTTAATTCAAGTCAAATTTCTAAACAATGAAAACATAATAGAATCTATCTGATTTCAAAGTGTAATACATTTAATGATAACTTAAGCCTTACTCATCTTATTAGTCTTATCAAACATATTCGAAAAGTTTATACAAAAATTATTACTACTAGAATTAGTACTGTGTTTTTTCAACATCTTATACTTTCATCATATAATTATATTACCTTATCTAACAACAGCATATCTATACCAATTCATATACTTAATAACCTTATCAAAGATGCATCATGCAACAACAAATCAATTTGGCTTTTATTTTAAGATATAAGTAAAACATATGACTTAGTTAATTTTACTCTTCTTCAAAAATTCTTACAATGCTTTGTTCTCTTTTACTCTATTATAAACACTATTATTAACATTCTTTATAATCAATAAAATCAAGTTATTACAAACCTTGAACTTACTCTATTATACCCTATATACAATAGTATTAACTAGAATGAAACCATTATTTCTTTTTTATAAAGAATCTACTATGACCTACTTATCTCATATATTTATAACAACTTTAAAGATTATACTATACAAGTCTCTTGACTAACTAATCTAAAACATCAAACATATAATAAGCTTAGCTCATACTACTCAGTTCTTGCTTATATAGATGACACTCTTTAAATTGCATCCTTACAACAAGAACTATCATAAATTCTTTTCACAGCTAAATCATTCTTTAATATAACTAATATACAAATTAATTTTTCTAAATCAGTACTTACAACTAATAACAAACAATCCAACTATACTTTTATTACATATAACAACTATTCTCTTAACCTCTATCTATCAAATGAACTATTCAAATTTCTTAGATGTTGGTTTACACTTAATAACAAACAAGCCAAACAAACCAAACTTATCACTTCAGAATCATTACATCTTGTCAAAATTGCAAGTACCAAACAAATTACTGATATACATGCATATTATATCATTAATACTGTTATTATTTTTATAATTAAATACTGTCTTTATAATATTGTTTTTAACTAATATACATGTAACAAAATTCTTACAAGTCACATAGGTCTTGTGAAAAATAAAGCCAAACTTAGGCACACAATTTCTACTAGCACACTACTTCATCCTTAGCTATATAATATTTACAACATATGGGATATTCAACTACAACATCATATTACAAACTTTATCAAGAGACTTAATTATTCTAATTTATTAGGCATAAATACTCATATTAAGCTCTAACAACTTTAGAACAACTTGTAGTTATCTACTAGTATTTTGATACATAACAATTCTATTATTAATAAACCTAACAAACACAATATTAACTTTAAAATCATCCAACTTTTTAAACACCTTGGTATTACATTCACATTTAATTCATTATACAATATTCTATATACTGTTCAAGAAGGATCTATTTTACTTAAATTACTACTTTTATTACACTTAAAATATCCAATATTTAAAAAACAACTTTGATACTATTGCATTTTTTACTTAGATCAACTAACTACATTCAATAACTCATGTCTTTTAGATTAGAAACACATATCTATACACATGAACAAAATTCCTAAAGGCAAACAATCACTCTGGTTTAACTATCTAAAAAATCAAACTACAAGCTACTCATACAATTATACTCTTTATTAACATCTATATTTACCTAATATAAACTATTATAGTTATTCAACTAAACACTTTTCTTTATAAAAAAAACTATGGCTTATCATAGTACTTGACAATCAAATCATTACTAGCAAAGCTAAAAAACAACTCTCTTCTTTAGTAACTATTATTATTACTTATTGGCAATATCATATAGAATAGCAATTTACTCGTCTATATTTATTTTTACCTATTCAATCACAAGCATGCCTAGGCTGCTCTCTTAACTCTTATACAATTGCCAACAAATGTACAATTAATATTCCTATCAATCTCACTTTTAAATTTTTTGATCAAGTTAATACACATAACAAAACTCTTAACTTCAATACCAATTACCTTGATCTTATATACTTTATTGCAATTTAACATTCTATTTAAATTTTTAACTCTTCTAATATTAACATTACAACATACTTAATTCTAACTATATTTGAACCTAGTACTTTAATAGACAATCTTTAAAAAATCGCTAACTACAATACACAATTATCAGAACTTCATTTTTATACTGATGACTTAGTTATCAACTTGGATACTTCATAATGCTCTATAGACATCAGATAGGCTCAATTCTAAACAACAATATATTGTATATATTATAAGCCCAAACAAAATACTGGCCTTGCTTATTTAAGTCTGAGCTTACTGCTATTTTATTAGCTCTTATTACTGCTCTGAGAAACTGTACTATATATATATATACTGACTCACAATCTGTAATCTCCAAATATTACAGCCTTTCAAACTTAACTCATATTCTATTCTATACATATATATTATATTTCTCATTATAGAATATACTTATTAACTTTGTTAAATTATACAATATTTATATTATTTTTTACAATGTCATTGCTTATTAGAATGATCAGTACAATAACCTTGCAGAACAACTTGCATACAGTTATCACAATTTGCTATATCTTACCTTTATGCCTTACAATATTTACAACCCTGCATACATATTAAACTTTGAAAACTTTCTCTTAAAATTACCTACTCATCACAGTATTTGTATAATATGTTATATATATATTTATACATTATAGATTACACAAAACTATTTTCAAAAATAACACAAAATCCTTAACTAAGTTAATTGGCAAGCTATCTGGCTATATATTAATAACAATTAAAAAATTTCAAATTTCTTATACACTTTCAGTCCTTCACTCTTAAATTCTTTAGAATTAAAATTCTACTAGATGACCTTTCTACTTTACACATTCTATATAAATGATATTACTCATACTTACCTATCTGTTATCATTGTTACTAAATCAGCTCTTACTTTTACTAAATAACTTGCTTATCCAATCAACTGTTATACAGTCTTATTGACATTTTATTACAATATATTTTAAATACTAAAACACTTAATACTATATCAATTATTATAACCAATCTGCACAACCAAATCAAGCTGTTGAATAGTATAACTATTCACAGTATATCAGACTTATCTTTAATCTTTTTAACTCCAACTGGTCCAATATCAAATGAACTTATTGACATTATTGCAATTTTGTTATTCAAAAGAATAGTTACAATACTTGTAATCAAGTTTTTACTTCATCTTAATCAACAAATCTATTACAAAAAAATTTGGATCCTATATTGTATCTCAAGATCTACAACTCAACTCTCTGAATATAACATATCTTCAAATACTGCCTTACTTCTATCATACTCACTTCCACTTAATTCTATTAGTTCAAAAATAAACTCTTGGTATATCTAATAGATTAAATATCAAACTAATCTTCTATACATAATTACTAACATTCAAATCTAGGTAAGCCTTGGCCACTCTGGTTGGTTTAGGTCACAAATAAACTAGTCTGAGCTTCTATTCTTTCTATAATATTTTAAAAGCAGAATTGTACTTTATATAAAATCTCAATTAAATATTTAATAAAAATGGAGGCATGGTCTTACTATTAATATTAAAAAAAAAAAACTTAGTAAAATAAATTAGTTGTTAACTTTTTAAATAGCAGATTGTAAGTTCAAAACCTACTAGAAATAAAATTTGAAAAAATACACTTATATTATAACAATAACATTCTATCAATCAGTTGAAATTAGATATCTGTAACTATAGTTATATTAGTATAATTGGCAAGTTAAAAAGCATTTGTATAATCTGATTATATAAAGAGATGCAAACTGGTACTAGATGCAAACTCAAAATAAGTTTTTATGATTATGTAAATTTATAGAACTAGAAAAACTAAAACCTGCTTAAAAAATTTAAATAAAAAAATAATACAAATCTTTGACAATATTATTATAAAAGTTAAATCTAGAAAATAAATACTAATGTAAAGAAATCAAGCAAGCAAGAATCTCAAATAAGAAGTACTACCAACCTAATTGCCAAAAGTCTTAAATTAAAGAAAAAGAATATTAAGTTAGACTCAGTATATTAAAAATATGTTATAGTTTTTTTTTTTTTTTTTTATATACGAATTGGCATTCTTTTTATTAAAATTAAATATTATAGAATTTTACATTATATATAAGTAAAACATTTACTATCTATAAATTTAACAAGTTTAAGTACTTTCTTGCTTTTTTGTAATTTATTTAAAATTATTAGACTTTTTTTCATTTAGTGTTCAATAATTTTTCCTATTGCCAGTTCTGACATAGTATTGTTTCTCTATATAGATTAGATATATTAATACCATATTTTATAGATAATATTTATATATAGCCATAATGCAGCCTCTTGTTTTTTAGAAAGTTGAATATTTGATGCTGTAAAAATCTCTTCAATAGTTGTAAAAAGAACCTTTTCTGCTAGGGATTTAAGCACCTTGTATCTTTTTTCTCAGATAGCTTTGCTAATATTACACTTTAAAGCAAAGTAATCTAATGTTTGTTTTTGATCTAAGCAGTTAGAACAGTTTTTATTAATGTTTTTGTTTATATGCATAAGCCTGTATCCCAAAAGAAGTGCATTGTTCTGTAACCTCCAAAAAATATCTTTTTTCTTGTTCAGAATTCCTATTGTGTTAATTCAGGTAAAAGGATAGCTAGTATCAATTAGAGTTTGTACTGCTGTAGATAGAATTGATTGAGTTTTTAAGAAATTAGTTGTATTTTTAACTGAGAATTGGGAACTGGGTCAGCCTTCAATTGTAAGATCTGACAAATTCTAAGGCCAGTTGTTTGTATTTAGTATTGAGCCTTTTAATCTTTTCCAAGCTATAAAGTAAGGTTGCCAAAAGTCTGGCCATCCTTTTAGCCTAATTGAGAGTCTTGTTAATGCATAGCCTATTGTTATATTTCTTTTATCATACAGTTATTGAGCAATTTGAGATCTTTTGACTCTGACCCAAAAGCTGTCTGAACATAAGAGTTTAATTCATATTGAAGTAAGCCTTAAGTCAAGAATGTCCTTAAGAACTGGGCTGCAAGACCTTTTTTGTCAATTTCCAGTTGAAAAGTTGAATATTTTGGCAGCATTTGGGATTTGTTTTTAATCCAGTTTGAGATTAGATCATTAATTTTGCCTAGTTGTTTTCTGCTTGGTGGAAATATGTTGTGTATCAGATTTTAAAGATAAAAAGAGCTTTTAACAGGTAAATCTTTTTCTTGAAGAAGAGGTTTCTCAATACAACATCTTCAATTCTTTTCTTGATGTTTTGAGTTAGATCCTCCTATAGCTTTTTCTTTAGATTACCTTTAATATTAACTTTATAGCCCAAGATTTTTAATATAGTATTGTCATTGACTATTTTGTACTGCTCTTGGTTTGTAAAATTTGTTGCTTTGGTTATGCTTATGATTAAAATTAGAATTGACTTTTCTTTGTTAATTTTAGCATTTAAGACTGCTTCATATTTGTGAAATAGAAGCAGAAGCTTTTTCCAATCATTTGCTAAGCTTATTCTGATTGTAAGATCATCTGCATAGGCTACAGCTTTAAATATCTAATTGGCTAAATGTATTCTATTAATTTCTTCTTGAATCTTGAGAATGAGAAGGTTAAGAACCAAAATGTATAGCAAAGAAAAAAGTGGGTCCTCTTGTTATACTTCTCTTTCTACCCTTATAGGTTCTGAAATAAAGTTTGCATCTGTTAAGTATGCAGTTTGTGAATTGAAAAGAAGTTTAACAATCCTTGTAAATTTTTTTGTCAAAGTTTATTTCTTCTAATATATGCATAATAAAATTATGATTAATTTTATCAAAAGCTTTTTGCTGATTAAGTAGTAGAAGCCAATTTGATATTGTTTGATTATTTTGATTTCTTAAAACTGTAATAATGTCTAGTACTGTATTATTGATTGATTTTTCTTTAATAAAGACTTGTTGTGAATGTCTGATTAAAGTTTCACAAATAAGTTTACTTCTATCAGCTAAGATTTTCATAAAGATTTTAACATCACAGTTTGTAAGCAAAATTGGTCTTCAGTTGTTTATATCTTTTAAGTTAGTAGCTTTTTTAGGAATTAGAGTAATAAAACTTTTGGATCATGATCTTGGGATTGTATCAGACTCTAAACAGAAGTTGAAGAGCTTAAACAAAACTGATACTATTTTATTTATAATTCCTTTGTAGAACTTATAACTAAGGCCATCTAAATCTGAAGCCTTGTTATTTGAAAGAGAGCTAATAACATTTCTGACTTCTTCTTTGAAAATAAGTTTTATAAGTGATTGGTTTTGTGATTCAGTTACTTTTTGAAGATTTTGGAAAAAACATTTCATTAAGTTCTTGTTGACTGCCTCAGCTTTGTAAATATTCTGATATGTTTTTTTTATAAATTGTAGAGTAGCAACTGAGTCTTTGGAGTTGTTATTATTAGAAGCTTGAATTTTGTTTTTTGCTAAAATTGAGTTTCTTGACTTGTATTGGGAGAAAAAGAACTTGGTTAACTTCTCTCTATCTTCAATCTATTTGGTATTTAATCTTGTTTGCCATTTTTCTAAGAGCAGCTAAAGCTTATCTTGAAGCTGTTGGTTAATATTTTTTATCTATGATAGAGCTGCTATTGGATTCTTTTCATTAGCAGCTTTCTTATTTAGCTTTAAAAGTTGTTTTTGAAGCCTTTAAATCTTCTTTTCTGGAACAGAATTAGGCCTGAATACTCTAATTATAGATTGTATTCTGCATTTGCAAAGGTCACATTTTGAAAAATCAGTAATGCTTTGAAGTTCTTCAATTACTTCTTTTTTTAGCAGGTTATTATTTCAGCTATTTTTGCAAAATCTCTATTGTTTTGCTTTAGAATTTTCCAGTAAGAGGTGTATTTTATATTTTATTATTAAATGATCAAAATTGCTAAATTGCATTGTTATATTTTTATAATAGCTACTATGATCACTATCTATAAAGATATAATCAAGCCTTGTAGCCATTTTGTGACCTGCATGAGTGTTTTGATAATAGGTTAAAAATGAATAATCATTTTCAAACAGTAATGCAGTATCTGTAAACTCTATTGTAAGTTCTTTAAGAAGATTTTTTGTAGAGTTATAAGTAATAAGTGCATGACTGATTTGATCTTTTTGTGGATTCAGATTTATGTTAAAGTTTTCAGCCAAAATATTAATGCATCTGTCATCTCTTAGAGGAACCTAGCTATTGAAGAATTTGAGCCTATCTTCTATATTTAGTAGTGCATAAACATTGTTTAAGAGAAATGGTTAGTTTTTGTATAGGAAAGTTGCTATGATAACATGGCCATTTTGAGATTCTATAATGTTTTCAAATGAAATGTTTTTGTTTTCTGCTGTCTTGAAGGATCAGTAAAAGTTGTATCCTTATTGTTGTGAGAGAAAATTTCTTGTGTTATTGTTTTTTAAATTTGTTTCTTGTAACATAATTATATCTAATTGGTATAATTTAAGTAAGGTTAGTGTTTTTTGTGTTTTGTTCGAATTGTTCAAACCTTTAAGTATTGCAATTATAATTTGTTTAACCATTAATATTAAAAAATTGAAGATTGGTAAGTTAGATTAAGGTCTTTTGGTTCTAAGACCAGGATTCTTTTTAGGATCCAGACTCATAACTTTGTTTCTTTCTGCATTCGATACTTTTGCTTTACCCATATGTTTTTTTTTTGACATCACCAATTGAAATTTATTGTTATTATTGCTAATGAAAGAGGATTCAGCAATCTTGAAGTCATTATAGAGAGTGGTTAGTGGATCTACTATCATGTTGGTATCTATAATATGATTTTTTATTAAGAAATTGGTTAGTTTCTTTAAAGTATCTTCAGTTGGTTCTTTTTCAGCTATCTCAGTTTTAATCTAAGGCTGATCTATATTGATATGACTATTCAGATTCATATCTGCTAAGATTTGCTCATTAACATTATTAGCATCTAAGTTATTATTATTTTTAATGTAGGGGTTATCTGTACTAAAGTCTTTTAACTCAAAGGTTTGGTGCTTGGTGATTTTGTTTTGGAATCTTTGTAATTTGCATGCTTTTTGCATAGCTCTAAGTTCTACTGAAGCTATATACTCAGTGCATTCTTTTTTGATGTAACTCACTTTGTCACAAAAGTAGCATAGCTTTGAAGCTTTTCTTTAGTTTGTAACTACTTTGTAGTCCCAAACATGTGTACATCTGGGAATTCTATTTGCTAGGTCAGAGTTATCTGTAGTTTCAAAAATAATTATCTATTAATTTAAAAGAACTAAAGTGCCCTTGTGTACCAAAGGTTTGATAAAGAAGATTGTGCCTATGTCTTGAAAAGCTTCTTTGATTTTTTTAAAAATAAGATCTTTTTTACTCATTGGTGTATTTCTAATTCTTACTGAAAGAAAGCTTCATCTAATATTAACAGGAATATAACTCTGAAGGAACTGTTTAAAGATTAAGATTCCTTCTGCTGCATAGTATTGTTGTTGGTCTTCATTAGAAAAGATAACTTCTAAATAAGTTCTTCTGCCTTTGGTAACTACTGGTTTTATTGCTATAAGACTATTACCTAATTTTTTTGCTATTGCTTCAACTATATCTGTTATAGATATATTTTTTAAATTTTGTATTTCAAAAATTAAAGCATTTTTATTTTTAGTGTAGATTCTTTTTTTAGAAAAGAATGTAGAGTAAGTAGCTTTTTCTCTTTCCAACTTAGAAAAGATCGGACCATTGCCTTAGTTTTAACTAGTTGGTTGTAATTTCTAATTGAGATGTAACTGAGTTGCTATTATGAGACACATGTTTGGTTTGTTTTGTTACCTCTGTGTATATGTTGTTAGCAGATGTAAACAAAGTATCATCATTTTTTACAAGATTAGTATTTTTTTTGTTTAGTGCTTTGCTGACTTTTAAGTCTGTTACTATATATGCTTCTTGTGCTTTTTGTATTGATAAAGCTTTTGGTTTTTGGCTATTTAAAACTTGAGCTTTAATTTGTTCTGATAAGCTTTTAGAAGAGCCTAAGCTTAAACTAGTTTCTTCTTCATAAATGTTAGAAGTTCTGATTTTCTTATAGAACATAGGTGTTTCAGATGACTTAGTAAAAGGGGAGTGTAGTATGTTAGTGCGTGAATACTTTCTTTTCTTTAACACAAGAAATTTAGCTCTTGTGATATAGTTTCTAATAGATTTTAATAAAAGTTTAATTGTTTTTGTTTTATTTTTTTTTTTCTACTACTAAACATGAGTGAAGAGAGAAAGAGAGTTTTTAATTTTTATGTTATAGTTTTACTAGACTATTTGAATTTTTTTTTTTAACCTTAAGCAGTTACACTAGTACTTTATTAAGATTTTTGAAACTATATACATATACAATTACATAAAATTTCCTAATAATTAAGTCTAGCATCACTCAGCCACCCTTATGATATCTAAGTGCAACCTGTTATACTATTTTAGTTAGAGATAAACTGCTCATCTAACTACTTAAAGCCATATCAGAAAGGCTTCTTTTCTTCTATAACAAGCATATTGATTGTCTTCAAAGCTTCTTTTTTTATTTGGTTCATTTTTTCTATTTTTCTTTTTTTTTCTTCTTCTCTTGTTTGTTTATTCTTTTTTTTTTCTTCATTCATTTTTCTTTTTGTATGAACATCTTTTTTTATTTTGTTTATTATATTAGTCTTCTTTTTTAGTTTGTGTTTTTCCATATTGGACTCTTTATACTTGGTTATAAAAGATGTTCTATACTATTTTCATTACTATATCTATGCACTTCTGTATTGCCTGCTTGCTTAAGAGTCATTTAAGTTTCTTTTCTACTTTTATTTTCATAAGTTACTTTATCAGCACTTCTTTGTTTTTGATTTCTTTAGCTTCTGATTTTCCAAATAGTGTTTTATATAGAACTCATAATGGAATTTTATTTTTTTTTCTTCTTTGAGCTTATCTATACTATTGCTATTACAAATTTTTAAATCTGCTTCTACAAACTTCTTTGTTTACTACAACTTGCTAAATATGCCTGCATTTCTTTCTTTCCAACTTGGCATATCTGGCACTCTACAGTTGTATATACTTTTGGTCTTTTTTTGTTTAACTCTTTGAGTGTTGGCAATCTGTCTATTATACACTTAACTGCTATAGCTCTTCTTGTACTAAGTTTCCTTAATGTACAGTAAATTCCTTTTGTTTTATTTATTTTTTTTAAAAAACTTGTCCAATTATGTAATGCATTTTCTGTTTCTGGCTTTAGTGCTTTTATTAGATTTGTTTTTTACTAATTGGCTTTAATTCTGACATTTGCTATTATTTTACACAAAAGTCTTGCTAGTATTTAATCTTCTTACTTTCTTACTTCAGATTATATTCTATTGCATATAATCTTTTCTGCATGTATTATATTTTTACTAGTTGCTCTTTTTTTTGCAAAAGAATCTGCTTGTTATTTCACTTATCTTTACTATGACTTTTAACTTTAACTATTTCTATCTTTATGTTTTTATTTTTAATAAGACCTACAATGTTTGTTATCTACATTGCATTTTTCCTCTTTATAATACTTTTTTTTTTTTTTTTATTTATTGACAGTCTTGTTAGAACTTTAATACAAAATTTTACTAATTGAAACATTATCTATTTCTAGTAATTCACCTTTGCAGTTGCAAGTCCAGCATCATCCAAATACAAAAACTGCACTTAAATATGATTTGTCGTATCAATCTATTCCTAGATTGGAAAACTTTATCAGCTCTGTCAAGAACTGAACCAAAATTAACTACTTCCATTCTGTATTATTTCACAACACTTTTTATAAACAATTACCTATACTCAGTCTCTCTTTCTTTGTTTTTCTCTAATCTAATCTTATTCTTTGATACTTCTTTACTTTTAACTTTCTTTGTACTATATTCTTTATTTATCACTGTTTTGTCTCTTCTTCATTTTTATTTTATTATTATTCCATTTTCTTCCTCTTAGCTGACTACTGTTTTACACCTTCACTACCAAATTTCATCTCTAAACATCTCTTTTACAATCTTAATATATAATCTAATACTTTGCTTCACACCTTTATATAAAACTTGTTCAGTATACAGCTCCTTAAACATACTTTCAACTGCTAAACCATGTATGCATAACTCTCTATATTTAATTTTATCTATTTTCATTTCACCAACTAATATTTTTTTCAGGTTAATTTTCATAAGCTTGCTCTTGTCTAACTTGTCTAACTTTTTTTATACTAACCAACATGTTAACTCTTTAATATTGTTCCAATAACCTACATATTTCTCACAACTGAATAAGTGCTTTGATGATTCTTTCTCTGTCTTATATTCTTTACATATGTCTGAATCATACAAGTCTGGTACTCTCTTCTTTAATACCTCAAGCACTAGCAAACTATTGGAAATGCACTTAATACTAAATGTGATTTTCTTGCTTTTCTTTAAAGATTTGCACTTGTTTTCTGCTAAAGTTCTGTTTTCCTTCTACAGCCATCTTCAATCATGTTATGCTTCTGCATCTGATTTAGCTCTTTTATTGCACTTGAGCAATACTACTCTGCACTATTCATCATATTCATTAATATCTTAATGAACTTTCTTGTTGGTATTTCTACTACTATTTCTTTCTAAAATAATGTGTATAGAAATCTCAAATTCTTCTCAAGCTTCAAGTTAGTGATCTTGTCAAGCCATGTATCCTCTTTCACAAGCTTATCAGCTCTTTCATTCTATACTATTCTACTATATGCTTTAACTTTAACTAATAATAGCCTAATATTCTTCGACTTGCATATATCTTTAATCTTTATGACTAATCTAAAGTTCTTATTTTTACTTCATACTCTTATATTATGTAACAGCTTATCTTTTTTCAGGCTTGCAATTGCTGCTGCACTATCTAATTTAATAACTACTTTACTATTACATGCTATCACTAATATCACTATCCACACTGCAGCTAACTTTGCCTTTGTTGATGATGGCCAATTCGCTATTCTAATTTTCCCTTCTATTATAAATCTATTCTCATCTTCGCTAACTTATATCCAGCTTGCACTCATTCTACAATCCTTTTCCTCTTTTACTAATGACCCATCTGTATAAAAACTAAAACTTGTATGGTTTATTTTTATGTTATTCTTCAATTGCTCTAGTAGCAAGGTTTCAAGATTACTATCAAAACTTTGCATCTTTAACAGACTGATCTCATGTGTATGTATGCTTATTTCTTTATTTACAACTTTTCCTTTATTATTGCTTCCTCTTTTTGTATTAGACTCCTTGTATTCATCTAACTCTTCTAACAAAACTAAAATCTTCTGTTTGTTTTCTCACCTAATTCCTGGCAACATGCCTGCTATTTCTTTTTTCTTGACCCAATGTTAACAACTACTAGCATTATTTCTATTATCTAAATTGTACTTTACACATTTTACAAGTACTGAATAATTTCTATTCTCAATCCATGATGTATTCCAATGATTTATGAATACATCTTTTCTTCTTTTCTAACTACTCTGCCTATCATTGAATTCATATTCTTCTTGTTTACTAGTATCTATTCATGCCTTCTTTTATCTTGTAATAACTTCTTGCATGTCAATCTTATTGCTATAATGTTTATGCCTTGTATTTGAAATTCTGTTTGAACTGTTCTGTCACCTTAATTGCTTATTATTTCTGTTCAATTTCTGCAAACCACTTTGCTTTTTGTCTTCTTTGTACTTGTTTTTAAAACTCTAAACTTCTTTTATGTGATCATTCTCTTGCCCTTTTGATCGATTAACTGTTGTGTAAAAAATACTTTATACTTTATTAAACTTCTGCATGCTACTTTGAATATTTCCTTCTTTATCAGACTATGTACAGTTTTATCTGTACCATGAATCTGCCAAAAACCTTCTTATCCTTTTACCATTACTCCTACTTCTTTTGCTTTAAGTATAATTAGATATGCCAAATTATTTTTCCAAATTCACTTTAAGTTACTTAACAAAGTTGCATCTATTTCTTCTAATATTATTTCTGCCAGAGCAAAGTCCTGTTTTATTTATTTTCTTGTTATTTCACCAATCTGATCTAGCTTATTAAGTCTTTTTTGCAATAATATTAACTGATTATTAAATATTTTTTGATTTAATATTCTACACTTTCCTAAACCTTGATATGTAATTGCACTATTTTCTGTAGTCAATAACAGCTTTATTTTGTTTTTGATCAATCTAATTATTAGTTGAAGTATGCTGGTTAGCTGTTTTTTAGATGCTTTTGTAGTTTGCAATATGTATATTAATTTTGGTATTATATATATATTATTAATATATATTAACTGACTAATAGTTAACTTTTTAAATTATATGTTTCATATAAACTGTTGTATGATTCTTCTTGCCTTTTTAACAACTAAGCTTTCATTCACTTCTATACTTAACCACACCCCTAGCATTCTTGTTAATGCATACTTGTCTTCAACCTGTAGCTAAAAATTGTTTACCAGAACAGCCTTTTCCTTTCTTTTTGCATTTAAGTTAATTACCAACAGCTTTAACTTAAAACTATTGATTTGAATGTCATTAAATCTAAAGAATCTTTGTGAAATTTGGATGATTTTCTGTATTTCTTCTTTACTTTTTGCTATCTAAGTTGTAGCATCAGTGTATGCTACTGCAGCTTGCCTTGACTTTCTAATTTTAACTCTGTTCATTTGCAAGTTCAGCACTTCATATGCTTCGATTTCATATTCTAGTCACTAATTATCTTGAATTCTTCTTAATAAAGAGTCATAAAATATCCTTCAGACCAGTAATGAAATTGTCTCTCCTTGCTCAATCCCATCTTTAGCAACAAATGTCCTTGTCAATTCAAACTCTGTTATAATATTAACTTATCTTCTACTATATAACTCTATGATAAATCTTACTATTTCAATTGGCAACTTAATTCTCTGTAATGCTAGCTGAAGTGACTTTATTAATACTAAATCATATACTTTTTTCATGTCTTGCATCAGCAACCACAACTCCTTATTATTTTCTTTTACATTTTCTCTTATCATTTCTATAATGTAAATTGCTTCTTCTGTTGAGTTTTCAGATAGACCAGCAAAGTTTGGACTCTTGAGTATCTTTTTTTCTTTTATAATACTAGACATTCTTTTTGCTACCACTTTGGTTAAGCATTTTCTAAATATTTCTAATAGTACAATTGGCCTAACATTACAAAGTTCATAACACCACTCTTCACCTTTTGGGATTGGATGTATTTGCACTAGCTTCTACTTGTGTAGTATTCTTCCCAGCCTCAAACACATATTTGCAATTTTTCTAAAAACTTTTTGTATTTTATTACTTGTGCTCTTGATAAGTTTGTACCTAATATTTAATATACCTAATGCTATTTTATTTTTTGTTTCTTCTATTGCTTCTATCTACTCTTCAATTGTTATTTCTGTCTTTAGCCCCTTATACCACTCTTCTTTGACTTTTGCAAATGGCTTATAAAACTTCTTTATTACTTCATCATCTTTAATTACATTCCTCTGTTTGAACTGCTCACTAAAATGTTCTCTTGTTAGCTCTAGTACTGCATTTGGTTCACTGATTAATAAGCATCTATCTTTTTCTTGTTTTAATATTTGATTGATTCTAATTTTGTTATATGGTTTGTCTAAAATACTAGTAAGCATTCTTTTTACTTTTTTATTGATCTTTTCACATTTTCTATCTACTGCAATATTGATTTCAGAAAAATAATCACAACTCTCCCTTGCAGATCCTTCGACCAAAAACTGTTAAGAAGCAAAACACAGAAAAACTGCAAAACCAACTAGAA
>CAJVQA010001395.1:0-25849 GCA_910591915.1 Cetraspora pellucida | reverse complement strand
AGACTCCTTAAATAGGTAATATAGAAAAGTTACACATGTAGCCAGTTGTATACTCATCTAATAGTTCATTATAGATACGTTTATATAAAACATATACCCGATATAAGTATTAATAAAAAGCTCAGACCAAAGAGGTCACCTTAATATCGAAAAAAAAAAAGAATAGAACTGATTAAAGTTAAGAGTTACAGTAATAATAAGTAGAATGACAAAGCAGATTTACTTGTAAAAAAAAAGCAACATATGAAAGAACAATATCTATAAAGAAGATCAAGTATAACAGAATAGAGTACCACTTAGAATAGGAAAATAGAAAAGTTGATATATCAACAAAACTTCTTTGCAAAATAGTCACAAATGCTAGAATTGAAGCCAGTTAAAAAGAAACAAACCCAATTTAAGTACTAGAACCAGAAACAAAAAACATTTGATATAATTAATTAAGCTTTTGAAAAAAGATAAATAAAACAAAAAATGTATACTGTACAATAAAAAAACTTAATACAAGAAGTGCAACAGTGATCAAATGCATAATAGATAGCCTATCAACACTAGAAAAATTAAATAAAAGAAGACCAAAAATATATACAATAACTGATTGCCAAGTATATTAAAATGATGAAAAGAAAACTTAAGCATATTTAGCAAGTTGTATTAGACAAAAAAGCCTGTAAAAGAGGATTCAAAAAGTAACAATAACAGTGGTATAAAATAGTCTTAAAGAAAATAAAAAAGTTAGAATTTCACTTTTAGTGCTATATGAAGCACTATTTAAAAAAACAGAAGCAGAGAAAATTACTAATAGAAGAGTTTTGATAAAAGAACTAATAACAAATAAGGTTGAGAAAAAGATCAGTTAGATTCTAAATAGATAGGCAATACAAAGATGCATAGATATAGTAACAAGAACAGTAAAGAATATATTCTATGACCAAATATAAAGAGTTTAATATAAAAAAGTTACAAAAATAAAAAAGAAAATTAATATTACAAGCAAAATAAAAAAAGATACTTGAACTAAAAGAAGATCAGAAAAAAAACAAAGAAGAATAAGTTAGCAAAGAAAAAAAAAAAGAAAAAAAAAGTAAAAAAAATAAACTAAATAAAAAAAAAAGCTTGAAAGACAATTAATATACTTGTCACAAAAAGAAAAAGACCTTTCTGGTATGGCTTTAGATAATTAGATAAGAGTTTATTTCTAACTGAAATAGTATGACAGGTTGCACTTAGGTACTAATAAAATGGCTAAGTGATACTAAACTTGAGTATAAGAAATTCTATATAATTATAATGTATATAGTTTCAAGAATTTTAATAAAGTATTAGCATAACTACTTAAGATCAAAAAAAAAAAAAGTTAGTTTTAGTCATAATATAATTAAGTTAGTTTTTTTTTTAGTATTAAAGTGACTTCTTTGGTTCTAGCTTTTTATTAATACTTATATTAGATACATGTTTTATATAGACATATTCATATTAAACTATTAGACAAATGTATAACTGGCTATATATGTAATTTTTTTATATTACCTATTTAAGAAGTCTGTCTGAAGGTTTCTCACCAGTTGCTATACCTAATATTTTTGCTTAAATGTTTTATTTAAACTCTTTGATTTGATCTAGTATTAATTTTATTAAATTACAGACCCAAATCTATTTATTTTTAACTATAGGACTATAATTTTTAGACTATTTTTATTCTCAAGATAAACTTACCAGAGTGAGCTATATTATATTCTCTTTTATTACTAACCTGATTTGTTGCTATAGTCAAAACCAACACTTGCAATCAGGGTTACCTATTAAACCACTATTACTCTTATAAAGTTCACTCAAATCCTAGTATTTATTTTTCCAACTTTTTTATTATTATTTCTTACTAACTGCAACTTGGAACTAACTGACTCTCCAGACTTCCAATTCAGATAGCTCTATATAGTATACTT
The DNA here is from genome assembly GCA_910591915.1 of Cetraspora pellucida. NCBI lineage: Eukaryota > Fungi > Glomeromycota > Glomeromycetes > Diversisporales > Gigasporaceae > Cetraspora > Cetraspora pellucida. The sequence continues at coordinate 23,903 of CAJVQA010001395.1, read as the reverse complement.
ATGTATCCTTTTCTTTCAGTAATTCTGGCAGCCTGGTTGGTCATATGCTTCTTTATATATCTTGTTATCCAGTTTATTTAACAGTTTCTATAAAAGTATTTCATAGACTTTTATATATGACTAAGTTCATTAGCAAATTTATAAATATAAAATATTTCAAAAGATTTTGCATATCATAATAATTTTGAAATATTGCAAAATAAATTTTAAAATTTTTGCTAAATGCAAAATATTTTAAAATATTTCAAAATATGTTTCAAAATTATTATATTATACAAAAATTTTCAAAATATTTCATATTTATAAAATTTTATTAACCTTTATGATCTACATTGTAGCAATATAGGTTTGTTTTTTTTTTAATCTTTAAATTTTTTATTTATTATTATTTTTTTTTTAAATTTTGAAAATTTTTTTTTTTTGTTTATGCTAAGGCCATAATTATTGGTAGCTACTGCCTTTATTGTATTTTTAATTATAATTACATAACTTGTACAAAGTGAGTATACAACTAGCTACTTGTACAACTTTTGGTTGTTTAATTTAAATAGTCTGTTATTTGTTCTGTTTTGTTTTTACACCTTTTGCATTTACTTATCTCAGTATATGCCTTGTCTTTTATTTTTACAATAGCCAATGCTTAGCTAAGACTTTTTTTTTTTTAATATCTTACTGAGTTGCTAATTGTGCTTTGGTCTGTATACAATCTATTTTTTCTTTTTTCTGTTTTCAAATATCTTTGTTTAGTTAATTGTTAGTACTTATATATTGTAGTCACCAATCTTGTATTAGTTATGTATTTCTTTACTTGTCTGTATTATTAATAACTTTTCTTCTATTTTACTAAGCTATTTAGCTTTTTTTCTTTTATATGACAGGCTTAGAAAGCTTTTAAGCTGTTTCTATATAATTGGATTTTCCTCTTTTATATCTATGAATTGGTTCAAATATATCAAACTCTATTTATTTATTATACTACTACTTGCTGTTTATGATTTAACTTTGACTAAGTCCTTTATACTTATTTCATAACTATATACTTTCTACAAGTAATTTTCTGCTTTAATATTTATTCATATCTTTCTTGTTTTAACTATTGTTCGATAAGCTAAATTGTGCTTTCATTATTTCATTTTTTTTAGTCTTCTTTCAAAATCCCAAATATCTTTTATTAAGCTTGCTTTTTAACATTCTTGAGCTATTCTAAGCTTTGTTAGATTGTCTAGAATATCTTTTCTACTAAGTCTTGCAAATAAATTGCTTATTTGTTTTATTGCTATTTCTTAACTTAGTAATTTACAGTTTTCTAGATCTTTGTATTCAATTATGCAGTTGCTTGTTATTTTCATCATATTGTACTTATGTTTTGCCAAACATATTATCAGCTGATAAATTTTGTCAATCATCTTTTTTGACATCTTTGTTAACTATAAAAAATATTTTAACTTTGGAATTATTACCATATTATTTATATATACAATCTGGCTTATTGTTATTTTTTATATCTGAGGTCTTTAACTGTTTGGCTAACTATTTTTTTTGCTTTTTTGCAGACTAGTAACTCTCTTATTTTGCTGTTTACCAAATTACTAATGATCTTACAACTTTGTTTTTTAGCTTTTTTGTTATTCTACTTTGTCTAAATATAATTTTTCTATTTTCTTTTTTCTGTTTAAAATTCATTACTATAAGTTTTGATTTAGCTCTATTTATTTCAATATTATTTACTTTAAAGAACTCCTTTGTAATTTCAAGAATTCTTAACAGTTAATATTTGCTATTTGCAATCTATGTAGTATTGTTTATATAAGCAATTACTACTTGTCTATGTTTTGTAATATAATTAATATTTATATTTTTTAATGTTTCTTGTTCTACTATATAGCTCAATGATTTATCTTCTTAAATCCTTTCTAACAGTATATTATAAAAAAGCTATCAGATTAGTAAAGAAATCATCTTTTCTTAATTTATATTATCTTCTGCTATTATTTCTTCTATTAGATTATAAGCTATAATTACTTTAAGTTAATATTTACAAAAGAGATTAATAATATATTTTATTGTTTTTTGTAGTATTTTGACTTTTTTAAGAGCCCACTTCAAGCTTTTTAATAGGACTAAGTTAAATGCCTTCTTTATGTCTTGTAAAAGTATCCATGCTTCTTTATTTTTCTCTTGTGCTTCTTTTATTATTATATTTAGTATATATAGAAGTGAGTCAGTAGAAAAGGAACAAATTATTTTTAGTGAAATTTTTTTAATTTTTAAATTTAAATAACTCAACAACCATTTAATTAAATTTGCTAAAAATTTTTTTATTTTAATCTTGAAATTATATAGAATTAAAATAAAAAAAAATTTATCAAATTTAATAAAATAGTTTTTAAGATATTTAAGCTTAAAGTCAAGAAAACTTTTACTTAAAAAAAATTTGTCACTTTTCTACAGACTCACCCCCATATATTAGTTGCTCTGTTGAGTTGTTAAGCAAACCTGCATAGTTTGGTCTTTTGAGTATTTCTCTTTTTATAAGTATCTTGACCAACCTTCATGTTATTATCTTTGTGACTAACTTTCTAAAGATCTTAATTAATACTATTAGTCTAATATTGTTTAAATTATATTCTTAATCTACATTTTTTGAAATTAGATAAAGTTATGCTATTTTTCACCTTTTTAACATTTTTCCTATTTCTAAAACCAGATTTGTGAAAGCTCTAAAAATCTTTTATGATTTCTTTTCTGCTTGTTTTATTAAAGTATAACTTATATCTGAAATTCTTAAAACTGTATTGACTTTGAGTTCCCTTAATGTGTTTTTCTATTTTTCTTTTTTTATTTTTTTTCTAACTTTTTGTATCAGAACTCCTTAATCTACTTTTTTGAATTGTATACTTTTATCTATTCTTTAGGCATCTCTTCTAGTTTGGTTCTCTATTTTCTAAATTGATTTCTAAAGTGCTTTGTTAGACTATTTAAAACAGCTTTAGGTTTTATTGTTAGACTGATTTCATCTTTATTTTGGATTATAAATCTGTTTATAATTATCTTTTTGTATAGTTTGTTTAACAGGCTAGCAATTATTTATTCTTAGTCAGTTTTTATCATCTTATATCTTTTATTTATATTTTCTTCTATTTGTTTCCTTTGAGCTTGTTTCTACTTTTCTTTTTTTTTGTCTTTCAAAATTCTTTGCCAATCTTTTATATCATCTATTTAAGCTTTTGACTATTGTTTGTATAGCTTTAGTAATACCACTCCTATTTCTTAGCCAATATTCTTAAATTTATTGTTTATCTCTTCTTTTTTTTTTCTGTATCTTTTGGTTTCTTCTAATTTTTGCCTTTTTTAATTATTTGTTATAGTTCAAATATATGTCTACACTGCTGTAAGTTCTTTTGATGATGTCTTCTGTTTGCTTTTATATGCTGAATATCTTCTTTTTCAGAATTTTTTTATTTGCTGTTTTTATTATAGCTTCTTCTTTTGCATTCCATATATGATCTAGCATATCTGTACTATACATACTGCTTTTTTTATCTTCTTCTAATTGTTTTAATGCTTTTTTTCACTCTAATTGTGCTTGAAGCTTTTTAGTATATTCTTTTCAGTCTTCTTGTTTTGCTTTCTTATACAGATATATTGTTCTTATTTAGTCTTTATGTTTGGTTTCTGTATAGCTCTGATTTATAATTACATGCTCTAACTATATAATCATTATTAATATCTTATGATTATTGCCTGTTATACTTTTTGCTTCCTCTATATTGGCTTCTTGAAGACTAGCTGCAATTGTTTCTGACAATCAGATATAGTCAATTTTTGTTATTGCTTCTTGATTTGATCATATATATGCTTTTTTTGTTAGATGTAATTTTTTAAAAAAGTCTATAAAATTTTGTTTCTTAAGCTAATTAAAAATAGCAATTTTTTATATTTTGTTGTTTGTAGATGCAGTCTGTTTAGTATGTTGGTAACTTTATAATTGAAATCTCCAAGTATGATTACTTTTATATACTTTTTCTTATTTGTTACTATTTTTACAATTTTTACAATTTTTTGTTATATTTTCTTACTAATTGCTTTGTTATTTAGCAAAATATACATTCTTATTACTATTAGTACTAGTTGTTTGAAATATAGCTTTATTTTTATTATGTATTTGCTAAGTTTTTTAATTTCTTCAATGTGTTTTTTCCAAGTTTTATTTATTAAGATTCCAATATTTGATCCTTTTTTCTTGTCTAATATTGCACTTGTTTAGCAATCTTTAAATCTTGTATTAAGGTTATGTAACAGAATTTTTTCTTTTTTTTCTATAATTTTATTTCTGTTAATCTCAAAAATGCTATTTTTTCTTCTTCTGCTTAGCCCAACAGGTTTTCTAATTTCCAACCTTTGGTCTTAAGTTTATTAACATTGTGACATGCTATTTTTATTTCTTTTCTTCTTTTTTTCTATTTTTCTTTTAACTGTATTAGAAAATTTTATTATTAAATATATATCAATATATAATATTATATTGATATATATTATTAGAAAAATATTGATATATATTGATAAATGCATTATTACTTAATATTTAACTAATATTAATAAATATCAATTATTAGATATTTATTGATTATACCTTAATATTAATAATTATTAAATTTATTTAATCACTATTTTTCAATACTATTATTATTACTTGATATATATTTTATATATTATATAATATACATCTTAAATTAATTAAACAATTATTTTAACACTTTAAATTAACTAAACTCTTTAAATATACACTTTAAATTAGAATATAAAACTGGTTGCTAAATATTCATTACTTCTATTAAATCTTAGAACTATATGTACAGTTTTATTTATGCTTTTCAAAAGTATATAACTATAGTGTTTTAGCAGCTTCAGTTTGGAACATTCACATACTTTACCATTTTTATTATATTAGCAAATTAAAGCAAATTCAAGTAGCTTTTTATTTGCTTAATTAAACTTAAGTATTAACATTATCTTGATAAATAATAATCATATTAATTATATTATTTTTGAAGTTAAATAAAAATAACAATATTTTTTAACTTTGAGAATTATTATGATTATTAATATTATTAATTGCTTTTATTGCTTTTATTGTTAGATTTGTTTTAATAGAATAACTTATAAATATATCAATACTTATCAAGCCATACCAATTTATTTTTTTTTTACTGTTACTTTTATTAATAATAATAATAAAAAACATCTAACTTCTATAAAAATTTGATGTGGCCTGAATTATATCAATACTTTCTAAAGAAACAAAAGAAAATATCTTTATATGATTATTATTAATAAAAGATGTTACTGATTCTTCTTCAAAAAATTTATTAAAATCTGTTAGTAAATTTTAAAAATCTTTAATTTGTAATGGGTTCATATTATTTTTATTATTTTTAAAAAAATTATTTAGCTTATCTAAACCTAATGACTATAAAGATTTTCAAATCCTTTTGCTTTATGATATTTTTTTTAAGCTTTATGTTCTGTTAGTTGCCATTATTTAACCTATTCATAATAATTATTAGTAATGTTTAGCAAAACTTTACTATATATAAAACTTACAGTATTTATTAGTTATTTTATATAGTCTTTTTTATTAGACATCAATAAGGAATTTTTATATAATCCTTATAAAGAGTCTTATAAGTCTCTGTAGTTATACTATTTATAGATCTATATTTTTTAATTGCAAATACTATATAATAGCACTAAGAATAAAGTTTAGGAAATTAAAAATTATTTTGAGTATATTTTGAAAATATTTTAATGAATTCTTGAACTCAATTTAAAATAAAGATCTGTAAAATTAATTATTAGTAATCTAATATTTTAAAAAGTTAATTATTTATGTTATACCTAAAGCTGATTACAAGAATTATTAATAAATGATTATTTATAAATTGCAATATATATTTTAAGAAATTTGTAATAAACTTGTCATAATTAATTATTACTAATTCTTAGCTTTCTATAATTTTCATATAAATTTTTTTTTTTTTTTAACTTTGGCAGTCTTGCTAATTGCTTTTTATTAAGATATCATATTTTCATATAACTATTTTTAAACTTAACATATTGAGTTGACATTTTGCAATTACTTCTATAAGCACTTATAAGCAATCTGTCTGCACTAGTTGTCTAACTTTCTAAGAAAGAAAAAAATCTAGAAATGCATCTAACCACTATTCTACAATAAAATATTACCAATCTGATAACATCTTCTTATAAAAAAGTAAAAGAAAACAAAAAAAAACTTATTATATAACAGAAAAAAAATACAGAAGTATAAAGAATAATAATAAAAAATACAAAATAAGAAATAAAAAAGAGAGGATGGTGATTCTAGTGTAGTGGTTGGGTTGTCATTCTTTAAGTGGCAGGTCTAAGGTTCAAATCCCACCTATGATGAAATTTGGAAATTAACCTGTATTATAACAAACTGTCTCTTGACGATCGGTTGGATTTGTGTATCTGTAACCTTAAGTCGCACCATCTCGAATGAGAGCTTGAGGCATTTATACCAAGTGTAACGTTATATATATATAGAGAAATGTTAATAACTGATGTCATATAAAACTTTGGTGCAAACTCATGATAAGACTACCAGGTGCAATAAACTAAGGAACTGAAGAGTTGGAAGCCTACTTGGAAATTCTCGAGTAAAGAAGTAACATAAACTTTCGACGATACAGTCAGACCAATGAAAGCCCATGAAACACTCTTAAAGGGATAGGCGAATAAACCAAGTGTCAAAATGTGTAAAGGAGCATATGACCAACCAGGTTGCCAGAATCACTGGAGGAAAAAGCTTCATAAGTATACTATACCAGGCTATCTGGATTGGAAGTCGGGAGAGTCTTGTCAGTCCTGAGTAGCGGTTAGTAAGGGATGATGAAGAAGACATCGCGATGATAGGTACTGGGGTTCTAGTGAACTTTACAAGAGTAAAAATAGTGTAACATAGCGACTAAACAGATAACCCCTATGACTGCAAGTGTTAGGTAACTATAGCGTATTGCATAAAACTAAATTAGCTATGTATAGAACACAGAAAGTTCTAGTAAATTTCCTGTTGAGGATAAACTAGTTCTAAGAGTACTTAAAAACATCGGGTATTTTGGATGGGTGTAGCCTTGAAGATGTCCCCATGAGACATAGTGGACTACATATGCAGAGGGTTTAAATAAGCAAGACCTGTAGTTGGCTTGCAGGTATAGCACCTAGTATAGAACCTATATAGTAATATATAGGCAGACTACTTAAATTAGACACCAAAAATGCATATGTGGCTAGTTGTAACCTTTAATGTAAGGGAGCCTCTGGAGGTACCTGTGTTCAAATACATGAATAAAAACATCAACTTCCATAAACAGGGACTTTAACTCAAAAAATAAAAAAAATAAAAAAAAATAAAAAAGAAAAAGAAAAAATCAAAAAAAAAGATATATACAACTTTCACTATATAACTATCAAATGATCATAATTATAAGCCTGTATTGAGCTTTAAAAATTATAAACTATACTAAATATAATTAACTTTACTATTATTCTATTTATCTAGAATATTTAATAAAAAAAAAAACTATATTGAATAAAAACTTTAACTTGGATATAAAGAGTTGACATAAGCATTAGTTAGTTCAAAAACAGTGTTTTATAAAAGTTCAGCAGTCTGAAACATGTGTATAAGTTGTGTTTATATTGCTATATTGATTTTATAATCCTGTTTAGAAAATAAATATTGGTAACTATTTTGGTAATTTTACATATTTATCTTTTAAAAAGGATAAACTAAATCATCTACTTTTTACAAAATTTTTTCAAAAAAAAAAGGCATAAGGTGAACCAAACTATAGCTTTTGTAAGTACTTGACTCTTTTGGGTATTCCTTGTAAGTTTTACATTTGTATAAAAATAATATATTTAACTTTGTTGTTTACTTTATAAAAAAAATTCTGGCTTTTACTAACCACTCTTTTATAGTTTTAAAGTGCTTTTAAACTATTATCATAAAGCAATAGCTTTTTTTCAACTCTATTTCAATGCCAATATGCATGTCTAATATTTCAGAAAAGTTTTTATAAAGTTTAATATATTAACTATATCATTTTTCTGTAATTCAGCTTTTTGGAAAGTTTGGACCAAATGATCATTAGAAAAAGTTAATTTTTTTAAATAAAAAATTCTAATAATCTTTATATAGATTGCTGAAAATAAAAATTATTGTTTTCATTATATTTTGCTGTTTATTAGCTATAATGTATATTATATCTGATATATTTTTTATTATTTTAAAACTGCTATATTGAGGAATCAATGTTAATTACTGTTAAAGGTTTAAATTACTTGGCTTCTGCATTGGTTATATAAAAGATTTTTAATATAGTTTAGCATATATTTAAAGAGACCAAGATCCAAAACATGCATTTAATCAGATATAATAGCCTTATATATATTAAAGTTTCTAAAAGTTTATTATTTATAACAATATATATTTTTAGTATATTACTATGATAACAATAAACTAAATCTTATACTTTATGTTCCAAAATGCATTTTTTTTCAGAATAAATTAAATAATACTAATCATTTCTACTATATATTACTTGTATCATAGAATCTGAAGTTTTTGGAATTATTTTCATTAAATTAGTATTATTCAAGTTATCTTTTAATACTAAGCATTTTTCATATAGTCATCTTGAGAAAGCTGGCTGATAAACATTTGCAATCTTATCAGCCTCAGTTATGTTTGTGATAATTATTAATATATATAAAATAAAAGTAATTATATTTTCACATATTACAAAATAGAGCTCTGGTTCTTTAACAATAGACTTAAAATAAACTGATATGCATTTCTGAAAGATTTTTCTCTGTACTTTTCAGAATCTATTAGACTTTTTCATTTTAGAATCTTTAGTTTTTAAGATTGAAAGGTACTCAATTAATGCTTTGGATTCTGGTTTGTTTTTTTGATAGTTAGAAATATTTCCAAGTAATAAAAACAAAAGATACCCAAAAGATTTTCTTATATAGTCCAGAGTTGTTGTATTTAAATAAAGAATAAGTAATAACAAATGTTGCTTAAAAAGTAATTCTGATTCTTCTCACTTCTACCAGTTATTATAATATTGTTTCTTGAAAATTCTATATTCTATATTATTTTTTATTTCTCTTTTATCTTTATATTCAAGAACTAATGACTGATTAATATTATTAATTATTATTAAAAACTTTATAGTTTTAATTAATGATTAATAGTAAAAATATATTTAACATTTTCAAACTTTTTATAGAAATTTCTTTGAACATTATATAAGGTAAAGTAAATTCATCAAGAAATTTCTTTTTGGTTTTTGTTGATAATAGAAGCAGAGAAGTATCCAAATTGACAAATTTATTAAAGAAGTTTATAAAAGCATTACTAGTTAAATTAAAAGTTGATACTTATTAACTATCTTCATAAATTCATGATAAGTATTATTAGATTATTTGATATTTTGTAAGTGTACAAGTCATCAAAAGCATTATCAAACAAAGCTTCTTCAAAATCTTCAGAATTAATTTCAATTAACTTATCAATAACATCATCTAATGAAGTATCTTCATAGTCTTCAAAATCACTTTCATTAGACATATTTTAAGATATTTTATCTTTCATCATATTATCAAATAAAAGATGTTTTATTTTTATATAAGAAGACTCACTTGAAGTTAATTCAGATGAGATTGACATATTTTCACTCTATATGAAATATTATTGTTATATAATGCTTTATAACAATTAAAAATATATAATCATTTATCTTATATTTTGTAGCAGAATTACTAGAACTATATTCTAAAAGATTTCAAATATCATTATTATCTAAATATTCTGTAAAAACTGTATTATTTATAGAATCTTAAAGATAAGAATAACTTTGTGAAATATGTTATACTAATGTGAATAATTTTAAAAATCCTCAATTATAATGCTTACACTGCTAATGTATTTTAAGAAAAAAAAATATATATATATATAAAAGAAAAATATATATATATATAAAAAAAAGAAAGATATAAAATTAAAAAACTAAAAAAATATATAGGTTTTGCATATCAACTTTGTATAAACAAATAGTTAATTTTGTACAAACTAATAGTTAAATTTATACAAACTGATAGACAAATTTATACAAATTGACAGTCAAATTCATACATAATACTTTTAATTAAATCGTAATATCTTGTAACCTAGTAACTTAAATTATATAAATTTGGTATTATTTGATTTGTCAAAATTAGATAAATCAAATAATACTAAATTTATATAATTTAAGTTACTAGGTTACAAGATATTGTGATTTAATTAAAAGTATTATGTACAAATTTGACTGTAAATTTGTACAAATTTGACTGTTTGTTTATATAAATTTAACTGTTAGTTTGTACAAATTTGATTATCAGTTTGTATGAAGTTGGTATGCAAAACTTATAAAAAAAAAATCAAAAATAATTATTAAAACTTAAAAAAGAAATAGAAATAAATAAGGAAATATAAATATAAAAGATAAAATAGATATATTCATTAAATGTTTAAGATATATATATTAATTGAAAAGATAGAAATAGATATATATTAAATATAAAAGATAGAATAGGGTATATGTATTGAATGTAAAACTAGAATATAAATTTTATATAATAAGAGTGTCTAAAAATAAAAGAGAATAATATAAAAAAATAATATAAAGCAAAATATATAGATTAGTATTAATATATATTATTGAATATTTTTTTGCTTATTTTATCAATATAATAATTATTTATATAATATAATATTATGCTTTATATTATCAATTATGAATTTTAATTTTGTAATAAATCTCAGTAAAATTTATATAAAATGCAAATAATAAATTTTAGATGCAATATAATGATAAAACTTAGCAAATTGTTATTACAAGCATTACAAATATAATAACAAAACAAAATAAGTATTTATTATTGTTATTCTTTATATTTTGTTTTTTATCATTAGATTTAACTTATATTTTCTGTTTGTGAAAGTTTTATCAAAATATAAATATAAAATTTTTATTGTTTGTAAGATAAATAAATTTTATTTCTTTTTTAAAAAATTTTAAAATAAATATATCAACTAATATCGATTCTTTTCAATTAATGCTTTTATTTCAACAACTTTAATCAACTTATATCACTTTTTTATCACAACAACCTCAATTAACTAATATTACTTCTTTTTTTCAACAACTAACTCCACCTAATATCAATTCTTTTTTTCAATAGCCAACTTCATCTAATATCACTTTTTCTCTTCCTTAATTAACCAATATCACTTCTTTCTCTTTTTAATCAACTAATATTACTTTTTTTTATTAAAACTAACTTTATCTAATATTACTTCTTTATACCAACCATCTTATCCAATTTAATATGATGATTATAATTTATTAAATTTAGCTGCTTCAAGTATTATAAGTATCCAAAAAACCTTTGCATCTATGAGTAGTAAAACATAATGTTGATCTTACTATACTACAATACAACTCTCTTAACTAACATCTCACTCTTATTATAGATTATGTTTTTTTTTTATTCATTATATAAAGCATATTCTCATAATACATCTCTACATAATAATAGAAATCATTTATTATTCCTATCATCACATTTATGTTTACAATTATAAAAAAGATTAACAAAAGATGATCTTCTTTTAATCAGCATAATCAAGGTAATAACATTAATTAATAATTAAAATTATAAAAAAGCCTTTTTTCATATAACTAAAAATAGAGTTTTTTTTTTTTTTATTATCTTTTTTTTTTTACTTTTTTTGAGAGGTTGTTGCCCTTAAAGATTATGCTCATCACTATTGCTAACAAGTAGATAAGTAACTTTTTGCTGAATACTAGCAGCTATATGTTTAGCAAAAAGATACAGTAAAGATGTAAGGCAGATTAAGGCAGAATTAAGATGCTAGTAAAATAATGCTGAAAATGAACTTTTCTTGAAGTTTCTGAAAGTTAGTATTTTATACAGTTTTTAATAATAACAAACATTTGAAAAGATTTTTGTATTTTAAATGAACTTTATTTTAAAATCTTTTACTTTTTTTAGGAAATTTTTATTGGTATTGCTAAATGTTTTTTTTTGTATTATATATAATCTACCTAAACTCTAATTAAGAAAACATTAAAGGGCTACTTAGAGGAAAGGTTTCTATATTTTATGTTTAATCTAAGCTTCAACAAATTTACAAACTATTTTTATAATCAATAGTTAAGTCTGATAATATTCTTTTTTTATTATATATATTTATTGTTTATAATCATTAATAATTATTTTCTAACTTTTTTATTTTATATTATTTTGTGTTAGGTAATGATTTTTTTATTATATATTGTTTACAATAGTCTTTATTTCAATTTTTTAAATACTTACAAATTACATTATATAGCTTCTAAAAAAAATTAAGAACATCTATAATGTTGTATTTTAGAGCATTAGGTCTGCAATTTGAAGTGTTTTTGAAGTTGGAAAGTTGCTCTATTTAAGAAATAATGCAAACTGCAGCCAATATTGTTAAGTAGAAAAAAAGTTTAGAAATAAGTGCTTGCTATTGCACATTTTTTTAAAAAAATAATAAGAGCATCTTTTAGGTATCTCTTATTGTAAGTTTAGCTTTTATTATAGCAGTAGTTTCTACTATGACTAGTGAACATTATGCATTCATGTTTGCAGTTTGTAACATTCTTTCCAACCCTTATTTATGAAATATTTTGTATAAGAAATCATGTATGAGACATAGAATTGAACAATATTTGGTAAGTAATTGTATTTTTTGTTTTTTTTTTGTTTTTTTTAATGTTAAGATAAGTATATATAATCTAGGAGTTTATTGATAATATATATTAACTAGTATCTGTTGTATAGCAAACACAGAGGCAATTATGATAAAAAGTGTACAACTAGCCATTTATACAACTTTAGTTATTGTTTAATTTAAATAGCCTACCTAAAGGTTTTATATTAGTTGCTATACCTAAAACCTATCTGTAGATTCTCTATTTAAACACTTTGATCTCATATTCATCATGTCCTATTAACAATATTGATAAACTAATGAAAATATGTTATAATTACTAAGTTATATTTAACTTTGTACTAAATTTACTAAAGCCTTCTGTATTTTATACTTATAGCTAGTCTAGTATTACTTTGGCTTAAACTATTACTTGCAGTCAGGGCTAACTATTAAACTGCTATATTTTTGTAAGGTTTATCCAAACCTTAATACTTATCTTTTTAATGTCTTCTTTATTGTTCTCTACTAACTGCAGCTAAGAATTGACAGAATTTTACAAACTCTAATTCAGATAGCCCAATATGATATATTTTAGTATTCTTTTTTTTTAGTGATTCTGATAACCTGGTTGGTTATGTTCTTTTTTAATATCTTATTATTTAGTTTATCTGTCTATTCTTACTAAAGGTATTTCATAAACTTTTATTAGTTTGACAGCACTGTCAAAAGTTTGTATTACCTCTTTACTCAGATTTCCAAATAAACTTTTAACTTTATAGTTTCTTTACTTTTTGCATTCAGTAGCCTTATTATAGGTTTTTACTGAAGTTTTATGCAATACTAGTTAAGCATTTCTTTATATATATATAATATTATATTTTATATAGATGTTCTGAGCTTCTATTCAAGATAGTATAACTGAAGATTACAGATTTACTTAATCTAGCTAATCAACAAAGTTAGTTATCATAATATAGATATAATTTTTAAAATTTATTATTCATAAGATTTGAACTCTAGATCTGCCACTTAGGAGTTAACAACTTGACTACTTTACTAAATTACTACACCTCTATATATTTTGTTTTTATAGATAATTATATTAATATTTGATATATTTGAGTAGAAAGATTTTAAAAACAGTGGCCTATTATATAAATCTGCAGAAAATATATTAAATAGTAAAGCTAGTAATAAATAATTAAGAAAGGCCTCATTTTAAGATTTTGATCCTAAATCTTATTTACGAAAAAGCTTATCAATATTACAAGAAGAAATAGATAAATTGTTTGAAATCAAGTATTAGCAATAGTTTTTTATATATCTTTTTTTTCTTTATATTATGTTTTTTGCTATAAATTGTCTTTTTTTTTTTCTTTATATTATTTTTTTTTTTGTTTTGTGTTTTTTTTAATATTTAATATATTAGTTTTAATATTAAATATATTCATATAATAAAGGTTATATTTAATAAAATTGATTATTTCTTTAAGCATTTTTAAAATTAGCATTGTTGCTTTATTGCTATAAATCAGTAGCATAAAATTTATTTGACACTTATTAATATAAATTAGAGTTTTTTATATAATCAATTAATAGTAATTTTTTGTTATAACAGCTATATATTAATCTTTATCAAAATTAATATAATCTAACAGAGGAATAATTATTAATATATATTTGTATAAATAATAATCGATATATATCGAATTAGCCAGTACAACTCTCAAAAGTCTGGGTCAGATGATTCCATGCCATTGTGATTCATTCACATAATTGGATCTTGATGATCTCACATGAATCATGATCAATAGATCATCCCTAAACTGCAGTTCAAATTCTAATTATCATTATTTTTTAGTTCAAAATACAAGTTTTAAGCACTTCTTTAAATGCTATTCATATTTATAAAAGAATAAATAGATCAGTATAATTATTTGTAATATTAACTAGATGCTTATATATTTTTGTATTCTTACAGATCTACTTTTGTTAATATCTACTCAAAAGTTAGATTTTAATTTAATTTAAAATAGTTCAAATTAAATGAACAAGTGGCATTGTTTTTACTAATGAATGTTGTCTATTACAAGCAAAATACAGTCTCTTTATCAAGTAACCTAAATTACATTTATTATTGTATTTACTAATTAAAATATACAAATTACTAATCTCTTAAAAATTATTTACAATCCTTTTATCCAATTACTTGTCTTTAATAACTATTAAATCTATTATATTATTAATCATTATACTTTCTAAAATCCCTGATACATTTGAACATAGCAAGTACATCAAGTATAGCTTTGTGATAACTGAGGTCCAAGTCATCTGTCTATGCTTTTTTCACTCTACTGATTGTATTTCTTCTTTCATTAATACTAATCTGCTCCATTTTATCATAGTACAGAGATAGTGCCAATTATTAGTTAATCATTTAACATATATCTGCTTTATTGCTTGCTCAACTAAGGGCCAAGTTACTTTAATATAAAAACAAACATTCTTTTCAGAGTTCTTATCAATATCAATAACACTTTTAAAAACTTCTGCAAATGTAGTATTGGTCACAGACAATAAGTTTTTTATAACCTTATTACTATTTAGATCTTTTATAATAAGAAAAGGCAGCATAGTCTGGTGTTTAAAATTTTCTTTAATTAGTCATTGTCTTGTTCTATTAGGCATATTTACAACTTATTAAACTAGGTGTTTACATATTAGAAAATGGTTTTTAGCAAAGGAAAGACAACTATATATCCAACAAGAAATGTTAGTAAAATATGTATCAGATGACTCAGTTGTCCTTATCTTGATATGCTTTTTTTTGCCTTTATTATATTTATTTATATGCATCTTTACTTGATGATCATTACTTTTACTTAAATAATTCTATTCTCATTTAAAATCTACCCACTAACATGGATTTATTGTATCATTTAAAGTTTGTAAAAGACAGTCTTTTTGTGTTAGTATTACTTTATTAAATAATGTCCAAAACAAAAGATCCAATATAAGATTATTGAATTATTGTAAGTACTGCTATTTGAGAATACTCCAATAGGTCTCGATTTTCATAATTGTTTTACTTAGAGCTATTGTAGGTTTAACTGATTGGGCCCAGAGTTGCCATTGACTAAGAGAATACTAGTTTGTTTAGAGATATGACCATAAAAGCTATAGATTATTTATAACACAAAACTGATATATTTTATTTACAGCACTTATCCTAATGTCTTCTGATAACATAGTGCTTCCATGAATGTTAACTGGTATTAATGAGTGCATGTCATAATGCTTTTTTATTAATTCTAAAATTTGCTCATAATAGATTTCTGAATACACAACATATGCTTGTGAATTTTGGTTAATTTCTGTCAGATAGAAGAAAGGGTCAATAAAATTAAACTCACTTATTGCCTAGTTAATATTGTAATTTACTGATATTAGGTTCTTTTTTTTTGATTGTTTGGCCTTTTTTACTATCTTTCATTTAAGAGCCCAGTCTATATGCCAAAAACAAAGCTAAACTTTTGAAGGTCTCCACACATTGGTTAGCATATTTATTTTCATGAAATTTTTATCTATAAACACAAAATTTGGTTCAATATCACACTCTTTTATCACTGTTAGAAAACTTTCCAGATATTCATGCTTTTCTGTATTAGTACATATATTCCTTGTCTTAGTTTTAAGTACCAAGTAAGCAATTAGAAACCCAGCACCCTCAACATCATTCACAACACTATAGAGCTTATAGTGTTCTCTTGCAGTTCTATATATTGCATTCATATATATCTTAGTAACATCAATATCTTGGTCTTTAGTATCATTTAATAACAGTATAGTAAAACCAATTACTACAGACTTAGAATTTTATACATACAAATATCAATAAAAGCCCAGATCACTGTATTTATTAAGCAATTTAAGTGCTAATTCAACAGGATTAATGTAATACTGAAATCTACTCTGGTCTGCAATAGACTTCTAATAAAATATTCACTTATACAAATATTTTAAGATATTGAATTCTTTGTATTGTAGATGATTTACTAATTTAGTTGTAGTAAAATGTAAATATGTATCTATTTCTTCTTTTAGTTTATCAGGCATTTTAGCAACAAAATCTAAATGCAGATAAAGAAATATATAGTATATATCTACAGCTGCAACACCAAGTGCTATATCAACCCTTATTATAATCTTATCTCTACAATCATATTATATATACCACCTATAGTTTGAGTCCTTATACTCTTCACTTTGTGTCTTATTTAACTGGCAACAGATATATATAAATCTACTAACTGTATTGCTGAATTTTCTTGACAAATTTGCCTTTTTATAACTTGTTTATTAGATAAAAAAAAAAAGAAGTTTATTAGAGAAAAAAAAAAAAAGGTTTAATAAAAAAACAAAAATCATTTAATTAGTAATTCACAAATAATAGAAAGAACTACTATATATAAAAACCTATTAATATATATAATATGAAGCTAGAATGCAAATATCTCAATATCTGCTAAGTAAACTTTCTTTAAGAATGTTGTAGGTCTTTACAGTTTGAATAGTAGTAAGACCATCAAAATTAACTAGATAGATCATGAGATATAAGCATTTTTTTTTTTTGATATTAAACTAGCCTCTTTTGGGCCTAGAGTTTTATTCAGTAAATTGGACATAGGGACTCATGGCCGAAGCCTCAAAGAAGTCACCTTACATTAGAAAGTACAACTAGCCACACATATACTTTTGGTGTCTAATTTAAGTAGTCTGCTAATGGTTCTATACTAGCTGCCATACCTGCAACCCAACTAGGGGCATTGCCTATTTAAACCTTCTGTGCTGCAATCCTTACTGTGTCACTAGATCATCTCCGATATAGCTGTCAGTTAAGAAGGTCTAGATACTTTTATCCATTTTCCTTAGAACCCCATACCTTATTTCATGCAGTGTATCCTCAGAAGCATCATTACTAGAGCCTTCTGTATCCTACACACAGCTAACCTAGTTTTATGTAACATGCTATAGTTACTCAATACTTGTAGTTACAGGGGTTACCTGTTTAATTACTATGTTACACTATTTCTAACCTTGTAAAGTTCACCCAAATCCCGGTACCTATCATTCCAACTTCTTCTCTTCATCCTCCTACTATCCAACTTAGAATCTGACAGACTTCCCAGACTTCCAATCCAGATAGGCCGGTATAGTATACCTTAGTATTCTTTTTCTCTGGTGATTCTGGCAGCCTGGTTGGTCATGTGCTCCTCTACACATCTTTCCATCTGGTTGCATGTCTGCCTATTCCTTATTGGAGTTTCCTGGGCTTCCATCAGTCCGATAGCACCATCGAAGGCTTGTGCTACTCTTTACTTAGGAATTTTCAAGTAGGCTTCCGTCTTCTCAGTTTCTTGGTCTTCTACATCTAGTGGCCTTATCATAGGTTTGCACTGAAGTCTTATGTGACACTGGTTATTAACATTCCTCTATGTACGTGTAATGTTACACTTCGCATAGATGCTCCGGGCTTTCAATGACGAGTAGAACCCGATTGGTTGTACCCAAGATTACAGATACCTAAATACAACCAATCGACAAGAGACAGTTTACCGTAATACAGATATAATTACCAAATTTCGTCGTAGGTGGGATTTGAACCTTAGATCTGCCACTTGGAGGATAACAACCCAACTACTACACTAGGATCGTCATCTTCTGAGATATAAGCATTTAAGTCTTTATAATTGTATATAATCATATGAAATTTGCAAAGTTTATATGATCATAAAGACTTAAATACTCATATCTCACAATTTATCTTGTTAATATTGATAATCTTACTACTATTTGAATCAAAATGGCCTTCTTTATAACTTTTATAGAAACTTAAAGAACAATTACTTAGCAGATATCAGAGATATTTGCATTCTAGCTTCAGATTATATGTATTAATAAATTTTATTATAAAAATTTTTATTTCTATATATAGTAATTCTTTTCATTACTCATAAATCATGAATTAAAAAAAAAATCAATAAAAAAATTACACTTACTTTCATGAATAGTCATTTCCACTTTTAATCTCGATAACAATAAAATTAGTTGCTTTCTTTGTTATCATATCTTGAGTAGTCATATTATCTATATACACTAATAAACATGTCTAGTAAGTTCGATAAATTATATTTGTTATTTTATTAGTTTCTACATTATTTGTTAACTCTTGGATTTTATGTTCAACAAAATCTCCAACATCAATATAGTCAACCTCAGTATATGCAACATTATTATCTTGTTTCGCTTCTTGGTTAGCATATATAGTCAGCCTTTTTTCTTCTTCTGATTACAATTATGTTTACATTTGATGCATATCTTGTGATGTGCAATATTCTAGATAAATTGTTTATCAAGATGATCAGTCTTACAGTTGTTGCAATGATGCATTTTATAAAATATAGATATAGTTTATAGATAAAATTAGATTGATTTTGAGTATATAATTTCCGAACAATTTAATTTTTAATTAATGTTATCTATATTTCATCTATTGCAACAGATATTTATAAGAAATAGTTTAATATACATGCTATTGTAAAAGATTAAGTAGGTAGGTAATTGTTTATACTGCTTGATGAAAGAATTTTATACAAATTAGATAGATGATTATTTATAATATATGATGAAAAAACAACAATTGTTGCAGGGCTTTTTAATTTGTAGCATCTAAAATAATATGTATTAAATATGTAATGTTTCTTTTTGTTCTTACAAATATTAAATTAACTATTTTTGTATAATTTTTATTGTGCTGCTATGAATTTTGCTATATTTATTAGAGATAAGTTATACAATGGCAGTTAGCTCAATTTAATTTATTTGAAGCAAAAAAAGTCTTGTATAACAATTATAATTTAATATATTAATCATTTTATACAAATCTACATGTAGTAAGTTAGTTTTAATCAAGCTAATTTTATTTAAATAAAAGCATTTTTATAACAATTACATCATAATTATTTTATACTTAGTTGCTTAATATTTTAAATAAGTGATTACTAAAGTAGCAAGTCAAATTTTGATTGGGCTAACTCAAATTGCACTTAAATAACAAATACAAAAGCAAAAAAATCTTTTATAACAAATGTATTAATTGTTTAGCATATAGTATTTAAACTTATATGATTTCATTATTAATAAAAATTTTCAAAAATTGCTTAAGTCTAAACATTATTACATGCAAACTAATTTGATTAAAAGGCTTATTTACTTTACGAAAGATTCAATAACAAGTACTAACAAATTTTTAATTTAAACTTTGAAATTAATTTTACATAATAATTTCAATTTTAAAGATGTGCAATGATTTAACTAAAAATTCTTATCATTATGACTGCAATGAGTTTAAAGAAAGAATTAAACTAATTTTATATGAATGCCTAACTAACAGCATACAATATATAATAAAACTAATTGTTACAGATGTGACTATTGAGTCTATAAAAATTATAGAGCTTATAAAAGAAAGCTTAATAAAATGAAACAGTTTGTTAAATATTTATTGAGATTATTATGAATTACTATTATAATTTTTATATTTATAGTAATTAAAATTTTATTATTAAGTTGTATGAAGCTTCAAGTTTAAGAAAAGTCAAAGTTACAACTTATGCTTTTTTTTTTTTGAGATTTCAAAAAATAAATTGCAGGGTTAAAATTTCAACTTATTTATTTATTTATTCATTTATTTATTCAATCAATTATCAGTCCTCTACTACAGATCTGATTTTTAAGCTGCAGCTGTAGTGCAGATCACCTGACCTAGACTTTTGGAGGTTATTTTGACTAATTCATATATATCAGTCTATAATTTTTGCTAATATACTTGTATCTTGTTTTTGTATTTATTGCTTTTTCTTTATTTTTTTTTTCTTTTTTTGAATTAGATAATTTTTCTTTATTTCTTTCTTTAAAGATTCTTCTCTCACTATGCAAAAAATCTCTGATCTCTTCATTCATATTTATAAGTTCAACTAAGATGCCCTTATAAATGGTTAGCCAGGCCTTCTTTTATATTTAGCTAAGTATTTTTTAATTGATTTAGCCTATTTAAAATTTGATCTAAAATTTCTTCTATTCATTTTGTTTTCATATATATTTGTGTATTTAGTCTTGTCTTCTTTTTGATTATGTTTTTATTATTTTTTTTTTGCATTAATGTTTTTAACTCTTAACTATTCTTCTATATTCTGTAACTAAGAATTACTTTTTATTTCAATATATCTTCTATTTAAAACCTAATCATTTTTGTTTTAGTTTTTCTATTAGTAATATTTTCATCTTCTAACTACTTTTTAGCATCTTGTATTTGAGAATTATTTCTTATTTTTGTATATTTTCTGTTTGGGCTTTGGCTAGTTCTTTTCTAGCTTTTTTTTTTTTCTTTTAATACTTTCTACTTTCTTTACTTCTTTACTTCTTTCATTTAGTCAGAATACTTGGAAATTGTTATATTTAATTAGTTTTAATTGAGCTGTTTTTATTTCTTTTTCTGTTATGAATATAATTATTACTGTTTTTCTTTAATTCTCATTTCTGTTTGGTGGAATATAAACCAATTTCATACTTTTGCTTCTTAGGCAGTATAATAACAAAACTTTTGAAGTATGGCTTGGCAGCTTTATTATTTTTGCTGTATATTGACTTTGCTTTTGTCTTGCTTTATAATTTTTTTTATCTTCTATTACTCTTACTAGTTTGTTATTATTAAGTGATATGAACTATGACATGTCTCCTTCTTCTAATTCTTTTACTTGAACTATTATGAAAAACTTATATTTGAATTTCTTGATTCTTATTATGTATGCTTTTTTAAATCTTCTGCAAATATATTCAAGCTTTTTTCTGTTTATATTTGCTGATAGGTTCCAAATTGTTATATATTTTAATTTTTGTATTTTTTTTTCTCAGTATTTATTCGATCTTCTTTAAGTTTTCTTTTGTTTTTTTGCTATTCATATTTCTTTTTCTTAGTTTTTAATATATTGTTTTTTTTTTTTAATATTCTTTATCATATGTTTTTTCCTTTTCTTTCTTGTTTATTCTTTCTTCTTTTGCAATCATTCTATACCAATTATTTTCTTTTTTGCTAATTCTTTGTATTGTCTAATTTTGCAATACTTGCAATCAAAGTTTACTTCTATCTACAGATTTTTCTTTTAAAAACTTCTTTAATGTTTTTGACATGCTCATTATTTTTTAGTGACTATCTGATAAAGTTTATACATTCTTTTTTGGTCTTTCTAGATACATTATATGCTGATATGTTTGAAGTAGGCTGTTGTTTCAATTGCAGCCTCTTTTGCTTGATACCTATATACTTTTATCAAGTAATATTCTTACTACATCAATTTTTTTTTGTTTTTTGTTTTCTTCTTTTTCTTTTATTATTGATCTTTGTCTTAATTCTTTTTCATTTATTTCTATATTTTCTTGTTCTTGTTCTCTTTTTTGTTTTTCTTCTTTCTTTCTATAGATAGATGGTTCAGCTTCTACTCAGCTATCATATGTTTGTCTTATCTTTATATTTACTTTTTCTCTTGCAGTTTTGATATTTGCTTATAAACTTTTATTGGCTTTTTTATTATTCTTTTTTTTTTGTTTCTTTCTTCAGCTTTTTTTGCTTTTTCTTTATTTTATTTGTCTGTTGTTATTGTTCTTTCTTTTCTATACTTATTTTATCTTGGTACTGTTTTACTAAATCAAACTTTTTTCTAGGTTGCTCTCTTTCTGCTTTTTCTAATATTTCTATTGTTATTCACAAAAAAGCTACTTCATTTGAGTCTTGTTTTGTAAATACTACAATAATGTTGTCTTCTCTACTAGATATTGCATATGCCTTGTTTGCTTTATTAAAAGAGTTTATTATACATACTGTTTATTGCCTTATATGTTCTTTTTGTAAAGATTGCATTAAGACTTTTTTCATATTCTTCTGGCAGACTTCTGTTCATATTGCATGATTGTTTCTAAATGTTTTTAAGTCATATATTGTATCTAAATTAAACTGGTTTGATATACATATTTATTTGTTTACTTTGTTTATTCTATTGTAACTTCTTGTATAATTTAAAGAATCTATAAAACAGGAGTATAACAATTCTTTAATTTTTTAAAAATTTTTCTACTTTTTGTCAAAAATTCTTTATGTGTATTCTTTGCTATCTTTATAATTTCTCTTCTGTATTTTTGCTAATAAGCTATGTGCAACTTTTGCTATTTTGTCTTTTTTGTTAGTATCTTAAGTCTTGTTTTTTAGTTTAGTTATCAAGTTTTTCTAAGTTTTAATTCTAGAAATTTTGGTCAAAGGATCTACAAGAGAGAGTTCTGCTTTTTTGCTAAAACTAACATTTGCAGTTAGGCCTTATTATTAAACTACTATATTCTTGTAAAGTTTATTCTAACTTTAATACTTACATTAGCAAATTTATAATTATAAAATATTTTAAAAGATTTTGCATAACATAATAATTTCAAAATATTATAAAATAAAGTTTAAAATTTTTGCTAAATGCAAAATATTTCAAAATATTTTGAAATATATTTTGAAATTATTATATTATATAAAATTTTTTAAAGTATTTCACATTTATAAAATTTTATTAATCTTTATAATCTATATTGTAGCAATATAGGTTTATTTTTTTTTGATCTTTAAATTTTTTATTTATTATTTTTTTTTGATTTTTGAATTTTCTTTATTATTTGTTTTGATCTTTGAAGATCTTTGAATTTTTATTATTATTATTTTTTCTTTATTAACCTAGAACTAATGCCAAAATAAGTACCAGTTTAATTTTTTTTTATTTATTTTTTTTTTTTGAGTATCCCTGTTGCTTTTAGCAACTAGGGGCACAGTTGGCGCTCTTTATTAAAGTATTATTATATTAAAATAATTATGAACGATCTAGATACATTTTAGATATTTACAGATTAGTTTAGCAGTTTTAGGTCTATGACCTAGTGTGTTGTGTTTTAAAAC
>CAJVQA010001394.1:0-25858 GCA_910591915.1 Cetraspora pellucida | reverse complement strand
TTTTTTTTTATTTAAAAGCCTTAGATTTAGGCAATTTTTTATATAATTTTGAACTTGATATCTTGCTTATTTAGCTTAATATAAATTTTTAAAAAGTGTCCACACTTATATGGTAGGCCACTGTAATTGTACATTTTTCCTATAATGGTTTATAGAATTACATTATTAAAAAAATTATTAATAAAAGTCAAAAGATCAAAAAAATCATCTTAATATCAAAAAAAAAAATAAAACAATAAAACAATAAAATAGAACAATAAAAATTAAAATAAAATATAATTTTTATCAATAAAGCAAAAAATTAACAACACCGAATATAATGTATAATATAAAAAATTTATAAAATTTTTAAATTATAAAAATAAAAAATAGGTTTAAACCAAGTGTTGCATTAAATAAATATTAAGTAAACTTTTTTATGCCAACTTTAATTTATTGAGTAAAAATGGTTATCTAAATTTACATAAAATTGTTTTTATAAATTTTTTAAACATTATAAACATGTTTGAACATTCTTGAACCTTGAAATTGGCAAAAAAAACCTTGTACATCAAACAGCACAAAATAGACTCAGCCGGTTTAGCCGCATCAAATTGTCGACTCTACTAAGCTTATTTATAAGTTTTTAATCTACTACCATCACTCCTCTTGGACTCTTTTCATACCATCCCTTTTCTTATGAGCTTCCACGTGTTTATTACAACGTTCAATTAATAAAAGCATAGTTTTTACGTATTCGACAAGGTAAATCATTTTTGGTTCATCTCCAATAATATCATCGACAGTCCACTTGGAAATTTGTCCAGGACCAAGAGTCTCGTTACTCTTGAGATATTTATCGTGCTTATCGTTAATGACCTCAAATAGCAATAACAATAATAATTACTTTGTGAAATTACCTTAATGTATGTGCAAAAAAACACAAATATACCACTTACCTCTATAGTATACCAATAGGGACCATGACCTGTCTTTCCAAGAACTTTGTGAGTTGTTTGCTCACTAAGAGGTACTTGTTCAGTACGGGTCAACTCCGCGATGAAAGGTTCGTGTAACATATATCGTGAAACTTGTTTATAATTGATGGCCTTTACATGAAGAAAATCAACGACATTCTCGTAAGTTATCATATTGTTCGTCGGACTGACTGAAACCTTTTTCATGAAAGTAGTAAATGGTTTGACGTCAGAACGAAGAACTCGTCTCGACTGCAAGCTTATTCCAAAGTCGTAGTTACTAAGTTATAGACATTAAATCATAAAGCATTAGAAAAAATTTTAAAATATCCTTATAATATTCTCATTATTGAATATCCAAATCATTAACTTTACCAAACTTAATTGTATGGTGGCAAAACATACCGGTCCAGAACCGTCCAATCGATATCAACAAGGTGATTCCAATCTAATTTGACTTTGTCTAAAGATACAAAATCACAATTGACATACATAGAGACAGGAGTATATCCAGCGTATGGCGAATTCCTTGCATTTGCATTAATCTCAAAAAACGAGGCTCTACCACATGTCTTTGTGCCAAGAACTTCTACGAAGCTTTGATACAAATTCTCATTTGTCGTAGCACTATTAAATTATAAAAAGAAATAAATGAAGATTCTAATCAAATAAAAAATTTAATTATTAAACACTTACTGATTTCTATACATTGGACATACTCCATGTTCTCCAATAATTACATCTTTCAAATCCGTAAAATCCCATAATCTGTTTGAAACGTTTGGAGGCACCTTTGTAAATAATACCTTTCCTAAACTAATCACACAATGTATTAAAGAAAGTTCGCGACAAATATTGTAAATGGTATTACTGTACATTATATATATTTGTAATGCAAGGTTCCTATATACCTTCCAAATAATCGAACCTCCTCTTTTTGTGAACGTACATATTCGAGCCTAACATTGCAAGAGGTCACTATACATAAAATTCGACAACATTTTAAAAGTGAATCATGTTAAAATTTCGGTACCCCTCACTTAGCACTCGACTAATTTGAATGTGATTATAATCTCTGAGTCTATTTAATTGCATAAAAATTAGAATGGAAAATGATTTATAAATGATATTCAAATGCAGTAATTAATATTTAAGAATCATACATCTTGCCAAATGTATTAGACATGTTAGTTCCATTGAGAGAAGCATTGCTATTATTCGGATTTTGTTCAAGAACAACATTTCTCATAACGACATTAATACCGCCTTTTTCATCAACTTTTTTTCCAACAACTTTATCACTCCAAGTCTTTCCATCCATTACAGTGGCACTCTTATCTTGCGTAGACCAATTTGAAGAATTTGACATAGATGGAAAAGCATCTGAAATTGGTGAGCCATTATCAGTAGATGCACCGTAAGTTTGAGCACGTTGTTTTCGCCTATCAATTATTCTCTGTTTCGTGGCTTCCTTACGAGCCAGTTTTTCTTCTTCAGTAAGACGCTGCTTTGGTTCATCGAATGGACTAGAATTAGAATTAGATATATGTTTTTCAGTATTAGCCAAAGATTCCCTTCTTGTGGGTGATAAAGAAGGAGTAGAAGCTATAGATGCCGCAGATTTCGACCCTGCGACCGAAGGAGAAAGGGCCGGAAAATCTTTATTAGAAGATGTATGTAATGCACCATAATTATTCCATGGAACCTCGGCAGGAACTTGTTGGACTTCAGGCCAATCATATTTTGGCTCGGTTTGTGGATTTTTCGTGACGGGAGGACCACGAGGTGGTGTATTACTTTTTGCATTATTATTCGCCATGGTCGTAGATTTATTTTTCTCAGATTCAACGTATTTTGGTAGCGTCCATTTTTGAGTAATAGGATTTTTAATAGCAGGAATGATTATAAACGCGTCTTTCAAATCTTTCGAATTAAAAATAAACTTAAACCATGGATGGGACTTGACGGGGAAAAAGTATAACTTGAAGTGTACACTTTGGTTTGGATAATGTACTAAAGGTATTTCTTGATGTTTGAAAGAAGGTCGAAGCTATAATCAGACATGATTAGCCTGGTATTAGTGTTTTAAAGAAAAAAAAGATAAATAATTAATGCCATACATAAACCCTTTCCAATTCTTTCAATCTTTCGATAGCTTCATTAACGTCTTGTCTCTTCCCGCCAATGATATGAATAGTCTATATAGTAAAGGTGTAGTCAATTAGAACAAAGCTACAGTAAATAAATAGTCAATAATGAATAATTAATGAACAAATTTGAATCACCCTATTCTCCATGTTTAAATTTCCATTTACATCGCAATCCTTACATATCTCCTTCAAATAATCACAAGGTTGACTAAATTGTTGATTCCGTCCCAACATATCAGAAACATCGCGAACATTGTCTGAAATATAGAAAGTATCTTCAAGACCATCTGTATCTTCTATTTTATCGAGGACGGATGGAGTGCTCGGATCAACACTCTCTAAATTTTTAGGAGGTAAACCAACAAGCTCACTATCAACAGGACTTTTAGAACGTCTCTTAGGACGGTAAGGGACCACCATACTGATGGGCTTGGCATCGACAGACTACCAAAATAAAATAATCATTGCTACTAAAAACAAATGACGAAAAAAATTACACGTAATGAGCGTTTTCAAGCTGTATATTAATTTTAATATAAATTACTGATAATGATCTTCAGTCAGGAGGTCATTGATTTAACCAGAAGCAGCTTGGAAGCACCCAATGGTTATTTTTAATAACAAACTTCAAACCTTTTTTTGTAAAATGTCCACAAGTGCATTACGTCTGCAAGATAACATTAAGATATTTAGTGCTTAATATTGCAGCATTGTACCATAAAACTAAGTAAACATTTACAATTCATCTAAAATTTCATGAGTATTTTGCTTAAATTCAAAGCACTGATAAAAAAAAGTTTCAAGTGATTAAAATAAATTGGCAAATTCGTAAATCAAGGTATGGTCAAATCTACTTTTAAAATTATATACCTGTCTTTCTGGAATATATTTTATTGTCGAATCGTATTTTTCTTCACATGGCCTATAATAAAACAAGATTTTAAATCAAGTATCAAACAAGCTGGTTATATTTATGAGTTAGGAAAAGGTAATATACCTCCACAAAATTTGTAATTCTTTAAGTTGCTCCTCGGTCCAATCCCAGATCGTGTATACACTATAAGTAAGTTTATTTTTTTCTTTATTTATAACATAACAAGTATTAAACGAAAGGACTTGATCCATTGGAACTGCTTACGATGAAAGAAAGAAGAATATGCAATTTTATTACCTTGAGAAGACATTATTTCAACTCTTTAAGTAATAATTTCTTGGTAAATACGTAAGAGTGTCATTTACGTCAACATAAACAAGCGATCATGATTATCTACAAAGGCTTAATACGTTACACGACAGACATATAAATACGTCGCAATTGTCATCATCTTTTTTTATACATGAATATCTCATCATCGAAATTTGTAAGTATGGTAAAAGATGAAGTTGCAAAAATCTACTACTATTGCAATTAATATTAGAAAGTATGTACATACGTACGTATACCAATAATACAATACAAATGCATTTAATGATCTACATTTATTTTCTTTTATTTGAAATCATGATAAACCACAGTATAATTTTGTCATTTGAAAAACTACACATAATATTTGAAAAAAAATATAAATAAATATTGTCATTTTCACCAATAACTAACTTCTGGTAACTTGCCAGACACGGATTTTATTATCTAGCATCAACCAAAAAAAATATATAAAAAATTATATAGGTGTAATTATATAAAAAGACACGAAAAAAGTGTAAATAATACATTTACCTGTATAGCCAGCAAATAATGTCGTACCATCTGGTGACCAAGCAAGAGAAATACACTCAGGATCTTTTGAATATCTTCCAGTTTCTGTGAAATTTGGTTTAAGATCATCAACAACAGTTTTTGTTTCAAGATCCCAAATCTTGATGAAAGATGCAGTAGCAGCACACAACCAATATCGATTAGGGCTGAATACTAGTGCGTTAATAATATCTCCGGCTTCCAATGAATATAAATGTTTTCCTTCATTAAGATCCCATAACATAGTAATTCCATCTTTTCCACCGGAAGCACAAAGTGAACCATCAGGAGAAATAGTAACGGTATTGATATATCCAGTATGACCGATGTGATTGGTTCTGAGCTTGCATTTAGTGAGCTCCCAAACCTGAAATAGAGAATTTGCATTGTTACAACCAAAAAAAAAAGAAAATGTCACATATGAAATTGTAAATGACAAAATATAAATATAAATATCGAATATTTCATTCAACACTATTTCGAGACTATGATCCTGATTTGAAATTCTTACTCGTTATAATTGAACACTGACCTAAATGATATATGATTTAAATAAATAGAATTTCATAATAAATCATAGATCATAAAAAATTTAACATATTAAAAGGTAATATGTGCAACTCAGATTTGGTTTTCGTCTCATTAAAGGATTCCTTCTCTGAAGTAGCAAATATTAACAATGATAACATCATAATCGCACAAAATTCTATATTATTAATGGTAAATATTTAATTACCTTAACAAGTTTATCCCAACCACATGACACAATCACAGGGTTGGATGGATTGGGTGAAAATCTCACGCAAGAGACCCATTCAGTATGACCTTCTTCTTGAATGTTAAATTTACATTCACCTAGAGTATTCCACAATTTGATGGTCTTGTCTCTTGAACCTGAGACGATTTGACGGTTGTCTGGTGAAAAGGACACGGAAAGAACATCTTTATCATGACCAACAAATCTACGGGTAGTTGTTCCGGTATTCAGATCCCAAAGGCGAAGAGTTTTATCCCATGAAGCGGAAAGTGCAAATTGACCATCGGAAGAAATGACTACATCTTGTACAAAGTGGTTATGACCGGTGAGAGCTTTACGTGGTACACCATAGGTTGCTTCCTCGTGGGTTAATTGCCAAACAATAATGGTTCTATCTGTAAATAATGATTGTTAATAAGATTGTAGTCGAGACTGGTCTTTTTGTTGTCTATTCAGCAAATAATGATTATTAATAAGATTATGATCTATTGGATGATAAATGACCATTCAGTAATTAATGATTTAAAATGCCAACGAGATATTTTAAAATATCAGCAATCAAATTCGATGAAAGTTCGATGGATCAATAAATTTGGTATTTCGCTGCGATAAAATCATTCTCCCTTTGCATGCAACAAATTCTCGAAATATAACATACCACGTGAAGCCGATAAAATCATATCAGAATTCTCCGAGGTTGTAGCTGTCAAAATTTTTGTTAATTGATTAGAATTCATATATATAAATAGATTTTTTTGAAAAATTTGCTTTCTTACCAATAGCCGTCACCCAGTTTGAATGACCTGTGGAAAAATAGTTTAATTAAAATGCTTATATTGTGCACCGTAAATCCAATGTATATACCAACGAGTGTCCCACGAAGAGAAAGTGTGTCGGTCATTTTGAAAAATACAGAAAATGTGTAATTTATCGTTAGTACTGACACTAAATTCTTTTTTATCGAAAAAAATTTTGCAAACTTTTATAGTTGATTACGGAATCTGATTGGACAACTAAATAACTGATAACAGATCGTCCAATCGTTGGCATTTTATAATTTTACAAAAAACATGTAACAATAAATTAGTGCACAAGTGCATACGTATACACTCGCCAAATATAACATACCCGTTTGTCAAGCGACTGACTCGCGAAACTCTTTTTTTTTTTTTTTAACGTTGCTTATTGTCTAGTATCGTGTAAGTTTATCAAATTCTTTTATCTCCTCGTTACTTATATTGATAGTTCTGCTTAGCACGAAGGAAGCGTCCGCGGTAGGGTTGAGGCCTATCGGAAGCCAGTTATGGCGAGTCGCCATCAAGTGGTGGCCGGCGGATTTCGTTGCTTCAGAACTATCATGAGCTTGACATCATGAAAAGGTGTCCGCGGTAGGGTTGAGGCCTATTGGAAGCCAGTTATGGCAAGTCTCCATCAATCGGAGGCCGGCCTTGATTGAGGGATAGCTCGCTTTAGTAGTTCCTTTTGTTTAGGATGTTTCTCACAATTTTTTTTCACATTTTACAAGGTAATAGGACAAGTAAAAAGGAAAGAAGTTAATTAGAATCAGCAAAACGTAAAGATAGATTGGATTATAAATTCTTCCAATCTAACACCAATTGTTTTTTTTGTTTAACTCACCCAATGGCATGATATTGAGCAATAAACACAAAAAATGTTTTAGTTTTGTTTTAAGTCATAGTAAGAGCACAATTCTTGATAAATTGAGAATCATAAATAATGATGTATATATTTGACAATTTTTGATATCAAATATAAAATATTTTTAATATATGGAGTTGAGTTAATAGAAATCAAGCAAATTTTTTCCAAATAAATTTTTTAAAACTTTAAACAATAATAACTTAACTAAAACTTTATTAAATTTAATAAAAATTTTTTGAAATAAATGGTACATATTTGTAAAATTTATTTTAAAAAAATTATATTAAATTTGATTAAGTTTTTATTAAATTATTGTTGTTTAAAGTTTTAAAAAAATTTCAATAAGATGGTGATCTTAGTATAGTAGTTGGGTTGTTATTCTTCAAGCAGAAGTCTAATGTTCAATTTTCATTGGTGACAGATTTTGAAAAAATGGTCCTATTTTGGCAAACTTATCTGTGATTTGAAGTTTGTAGATCTTGTAATTCTAATTATACCAAAACTAATTTTGGAAGTGTACAATGTTACACAAATAAATCTGGAAAGTATATATTTAGATTAGAAGCCTACTTGAAAATTCTGAATGAAAAGGTAGTACAACTTTTGATAGTATCACTTATGAAGATCATGATTTAAAGAAGAAAACCTGAAGCAGGTAATCTGTACAGACAAGAACCTTTAGGTAAGAGGTTTACCAACCTGATTATCAGTTGATCTGAGCATAAAGTCACATTATACAAGACTAACTGGATTGGTAGTATAAGAGAATTTACAAGAATAGACAAGATATTGGTGAGAATATAAAAGAAAGATACTGAAGTTATATAAACTTCACAAGAGTTGTAAACTAAGTTTAGTTATAAATTGGAATACAGAAAGCTCTAGTAATGATGTTTTGAAAATAATCTGCATAAAATAAGGCAGGGGTCTTAAGGATATGGGTATATATCTAGAACTTCTCAACTAACATTGTGTAATAGAGATATTCTAGTAATACAGTAAGGATTATAGTACAAAGGATTTAAATAGACAATTTTTATAGTTGGGTTGTAAGTATAACAGTTAGTATAGAACCTATATATAGACAGACTACTTAAATTAAACACCAAAAGTGTATGTATAACTAAATGTACTCTTTAATGTAAAGTAGCTCCTCTGAGGTAATTAAATTGCGAGTTATTATATTCTATTATACTGAATAAAAGTTCTAGTCTTCAAAAGACTAGTTTAATAATAAAAAAAATAATAATTTCAATAAAAATAATTTGCTTAATTTCTATTGACTTATCATCATATATTTTTTTTAAATAAGAAGAAACTATTTAGTGTAATTAAGAAATTTGTTTAAAGAAAAAGAAAGTGATATGTTTAATTATTAGTCATTTCTAAATTTATAGATTTGTAACTTTTTAATATTTAAATTTATGTTTTAGATTTTAGTCTATTGAGAAGCTTATAATACAAATTTGCATATTTAACAAGACTTTATCTTTACAATGAAGACAGTAAGTTATTCAACAAATAAGTATAATTTGAAATATTTAAAATATTGCTAAAAATGATTTAACTATAAATTATTGGCATAATAAAAAATAATACTAGAGAATATAATACTTTTATTTTAAAAAATCATTGTATCAAAAGTAAGAAACTTGCTGATAATAAAGACAATGATTATGATGATGAACTTTTATCAAAAAAATTAAAATTTAATAAAAGTAATGTTAACAAGATGTATAAAAATATTAATAATCTCACCTTAATATCAAAAAAAAGTTAATAATTAAGAATTATTTATAGGAATAACAAAAGATAGTCTAAACAATTTATTTATTATATTAGCTAAAGATGATAATGCATTAGATGAAAATAATAATGTATTAAGTGAAGATAATATACCTAATGGATCTAGTTCATTTTATTTTTTTATTTTTTTTTAACTTAAGCAATCATTTAGTACTTTATTAGAATTCTTAAAACTATATAAATTATATAGAATTTTCTTAATATATAAGTCTAGCATTATTCAGTTACCTAAATGATACCTAAGTATGACCTGTAACATATTCTAATTAGAGATAGACTGCTTGTTTGACTGTTACTCTACAATAGAACATTGCTAATCTGATGATATTTTTTTATAAAGAAGCAAAAAATAAAAAAAAATTTTATATAAAAAAGCAAAACAGAGATATAGAGATAAATAATAAAAGATACAAATCAAGAAATAAAAGGAAAAAATAAATAAATAAGAAAAAAGAAAATATGAAATTTGCAATTCACAAATATTAGATAGTTACAATTATATGTCTGTATTGGGCTTTTAAAAATTATAA
Organism: Cetraspora pellucida; assembly: GCA_910591915.1. Lineage (NCBI taxonomy): Eukaryota > Fungi > Glomeromycota > Glomeromycetes > Diversisporales > Gigasporaceae > Cetraspora > Cetraspora pellucida. The sequence continues at coordinate 16,262 of CAJVQA010001394.1, read as the reverse complement.
ACTATACTAAATAGAAATAACTCTACTATTTTCCTATTTACTTAAATTATTAATAAAAAACTATGTAGGAAAGAAAATATCTTCAACTTGATTATAGAGAGTTAGTATAGAGCACTAGTTAGTCTAGTATTTTCAGGTTTTTAGTATTTCAAGGTATATGTATAGTTGTATTTGTATTATTGTATTATTTTCAATCTATATTATCAACAAACTTATTTAGAAAGTAAATACTGCTAACTGTTTTGATAGTTTTATATATTGATTTTTAGAAGAAACTAAGCTAAATCATCTATTTTTTACAAAATTTTTCTTAAAGCAAAGTAAAGATAAGAGATGAACTAATTTTGTAGCTTTTGTGAGTTCTTAACATTTATAGATATTTCTTATAAGTTTTACAGTTGTATAGAACTAATATATTTAGCTTTGTTGTTTGCTTAATAAAAAAACTTTGGCTTTTATTAACTACTTTTTCTATAGTCACAAAGCATTATCACAAAACTGCAACTTCTTTTTCAACTCTATTTTAATGTTCAATTATACATATACTATACTTTGAAAAAATTTTTATAAAGTTTAATATATTAATTATATTATTTTTCTGTAATTTAGTTTTTAAAAAATTTAGTTCAAATAATCATTGAAAAGAGTTTTATTAGATTATAAGTTTATTTTATTATTCTAAATTAAGTAAATTAGATAATAGTATTGAATTTAAACAAAAAGAAAACTCTAAATTTCAATATGAATAATTTGTTAACCTGATATAAAAAAGATAAAATTGAATGAAAATAGAAATAAGATAATGTTTAAACTCTTAATTTTAATTATATATTAAAATTTTTGATATTTAATTTTTTTGTATTTATATAGTAGATCATTAGTATAATTGATATTTCAAATTTGCTATTGGAGTATCATAATATATTTATTAAAAAAGTATTAGAACAAAAAATAGAAAATACTGTTGAAATGTTGTAAATGTTTTAGATTTTTAATATTTTTTTTTATTTACAATTCTTTGTAATAATTATTATAGTTCTCTTAATTATATATTTTTATTAGATAAAAATTTATCTATTAGGATTTCAAAAATAATCAGTTCTGTATTATTAAAAGCAATATTTGACAATATTAAAAATAGGATGTAGTGACTTAGTGAAGTAGTTAAGTTGTCAACCTTCAAAGTGATAGATTGAGAATTCAAAACTCACTAATAGTGAAAATTTGGAAATCTCTATGTTATATTAGTATTACAGAAAGTAAGCAGTATTACAGCAATAGCACTCCATTGATTAGTTGGAATTAGTACCTGTAACATGATCATATAAGATAACTGACAGGTTATAGAGCATTTGCACAATGTTGGAGTTATATAAAGAAATGCAAACTAGTATTGGGTAGTGCAAATCCAAGATAAGTCCTTATAGCTAGTAAATCTGTAAACTGGAAAACCAGAGTCCACTTGGGAAGACCCAAGTAGAGAAGTAACATAGATCTTCAACAATATTATTGTAAAGACTAGAACTAGGAAATAGATACCAATATAGAAGAAATCAGATAGGCAAAAATCTCAGGTAAGGAGTACTATCAACTAGGCTATTGAAAGTCTCAAACTAAAGAAAAAAAAACCTTGGAAGTAGACCTTAAAGTACTAAGAACAGGTTATAGTTCTACTAGGCTATCTGAATTAGGAATTTGAGGTTAGAAATAGAGATATACTATAAGTACTAGAGATATGCTATGAAGTTGGTACTAGGGTCTAAATAAACTCTGCAAAGATGAGTTCTGTTAATAAGAAACTAAATATAGGTAGTTAGTTAGCAAGAAGGCCCTCTAAAACTCTACAGTCAGATAATATACTCTAAAATATATAACAGCTTGACAGATATACAAGCAGTAATGTCACAGTTAGGTTAGATAGCACTTAGGTGTATGAGAACTTGTACACTATTTGTTAGTATAAGTATAGGGATCAAAGTGTTTAAATAGGTAATCTTCTAGTAGATTGCAGGTATGGCAACTAGTGTAGAACCTGCTATGCAGATGAACTACTTAAAATAGACAACTAAAAGTTATATGTGTGGCTAATTGTATATTTATCTTGTACAAGTTATATAATCATAATTAAAAATATAATAAAGACAATAGCTGCTAATAACTACAGCCTTAATGTAAGAAAAAAAAAATCAAAAATGAATATATTCCATATTATTTTTCAGATAAAAAGATTATTTAATGTTATAAGATTTTTAAGACAAAATTTTTTAAATGTTTTTAATATAATAATCTTTTTTGACTAATGTTATATTAATTTAAACAGATTGCAAATAAAAACTTTCAAGACTGTAAGTTATTACTTAAAAAATAACAGAAGAAAGTTGATAAAAATAATAATAATTTAGTCTTAGAAGTTTTTGAATTAATATAAGTTTACAAAATCCAAATATATTGTATTATACAAGTTTATTAATTTTTATTTTTTATAGTTTTAAGCATTTTTTATACAATACAAACTAAATAAATGCACAAAAAAATTCATTTATTCATAAAGTTTTTGTACTAATAATTTTATTTTTTTTTGTAAATAGCAATTTAATATATATAGTAAATGATTTGAATATAAAATTAGTTGATTTTTTTTTTTTTAAATATTTAAAGTGAGTACTTGTAACCCAGGATTTTATTGATAATATATTTGGCTAATAGTTGTATTATAACTATAAGAAGCAACTATAAGAAGAGTATACAACTAGTCACTTATACAACTTTAATCATTGTCTAATTTAAATAGTTTATCTAAAAGTTCTATACTAACTGTCATATCTGAAACCTGCTTGTAGATTCTCTATTTAACTACTCAGTTTTTATATCTACTTACTTACCTCTACCTACCAATGACCCTAGCTAATGCTAGTAAAAATATACTATGGTTACTAAGTCTTTAAAACAGTTCACTCATATAGGAAACCTTTGACTTTGTACTAAACCTTTCAGAATCTTCTGTATCTTATTCTTATAGCTAACCTAGTATCACTATGATCAAGACCAACACTGACAATCAGGACATATCATTAAACTGTTATGCTCTTGTAAAGTTTACTCCAATCCTAGTACTAATATTACAATATATTCCTATTACTTTGGTATTCAATTCAAGTTCCACTAAGTTATTATTCCAGATAGCCTAAAAAGGTAAGTTAAAACTATACATCTCTGGTTTATATATTTGCTGACATATATCCTTTTTCTCTGAAACTCAGAATTCTGACAGCTTGGTTGGTTCATCTGGTTCCTCTTTAAAGACTAACACATTTGCCTAGTTTTACAAGTTCTAGCTCATTTTATAAGTCTAATTTTTATAATAATACTATTAAAGGTTCAAGTTATCTCTCTATTTGGGTTTTCCAAGTAGACTTCTATTTTCCTATCTGATTTCTATGATTTACACAGCCTAAGAACTTATCTTAGATTCATACTATCCAGTATCAGTTTGTGTTCCTTTATACAATATTGTATGAGTATCTAGACCATCCAGTCATGCTGATATAATACAGTTTATAGGTATCTTATCCTAACTAATTACAGAAGACAGTTAGCCATAACACAAAAAGAATTACAAATTTTCACTGTTACTGAGATTTAAACTCTAGACTTGCCACTTGGGAGTTAACAACCTATCCACTTTACTAGATCACTATAACCCTTAAATTAGTTAATTTTTATATGCATTAAAATAATAATTATATATAGAAATAAATTGTTTTTAGGTCCTTAAATGTGTTATATTCATCAAACTACAGAAAACATAAATTTGATCCTATTTTTCAGAAAAGAAAAGCAAACTTTTCTGCTTATATACAAACCAAAGGCAGCAGATACTATTTATTAATCTCTAAAATTAATTTTATGAATTGTAATTTAGTAAAAATTGAAAATGAAATAAAAGATATGCTTGATAAATACCAAAAATTTGACTATTTGTAGCATACTTGTTGAAGATAAATATGTATTAGTGATCTTTAATATATATATTTTTATTTATCTTTTCTTTTATAATCAGGTTTTCAGTGCAGTATGTTTGTAATGAACCTGAAGTTTAATGCAATATACTGAATGATACTCTTGAAAAAGTTTTTTTTTCTACAAAATATTTACAATCTTAATGTACTTTCAATAAAATGATGCGACCATCTTTTCACACTCCAATAAAGGTTCCAATTAATAAAATTTTCTAATTATATGTATAAATTATGCAATATTAATTTCAATATTATATTAGTAGTATTGATACACTTTTGCTATATAATTTATTTAATAATTTAATTCTTTTCTTTATATGATTATTACTTATATATAAATATATATTTTTTTTTAAAGATAATAATGATTGTTAATTTTTATTTAATTATAGTAATGGAAAAGGTTTTTATACATATTTTTACCAAGTTATATTACATATTACCTAATTTAGATTATATAAATTAAATATAAATTGTTAACGTTTTGCAGTTACTTTTAAGTGTTTACATTATTTTTGCTATATATTTTGTATATTATAGCAAAGGTTAATATTTGTAATCAGGATTATTAACATTTATAAGCAAGAAATTTATTAATTTACTCTAGGCTACGTAACATAATTTATATATGTATAAGTATGTTTTTGGGATAATGTATTAACAGTTAATCAATAAAAATATATTTCCAGACTATATAGTGTACAAATATTCATAATAATTCTAATTATAAGATATGTTAACCTTTTACAAATTTTTCCAAATCTTCAATTGTAATTTTACCATTTAATTCTTGATATATATTAATGAAATCTTTTAAAACATGATCAGCATCATCACTATCTGAAAATTGATTACGCAAAAATGATCGCAATGAGAGCAAGAATTGTGGATCTTTCAATTTTTCCATTGCCGCGGTAGAATGTTGGTGTGATTTATGTTCTTTAATGTTTTGTGGAGCTTCTTGAGACGAAACAACTGGTACCGATTGTACAGTGTTAGTCCCGGCTGTAACTGTCGGCTCCGAACTACCTGTCCCGGACTTCTGGACTAGATGTATTGTAGTGCCATCGTTTATGCCATATTCCAGTAAAGTCTTGTTGTCAACTAATGCTTTCCCTTTCAATATCAATCTTTGGTTTACAGGAGAAATTAAAACTAGTTGCCATAATCTCTCCTTTAAATTAAGAATAGTTTCCGAATTACTTAATTGAACTGTATGTGTTTGACCACCCTTTAATGATTTTACATGGACTTGGATTGGTATGCCTGTTACTAAAATTTTAAGTATTTAAAATATTGTAAGTAGCTTTTTTTACTCTCACAATTAACAATATTTCGGGTGTCACCTTGAGAAGATTCAAAATCCTCGGGTGTTTCTTGTGGCTTTTGTTTTCCTGTTGATTTATTCTTATTATTATGCGAAAGTGTAGACTAAAGTTCCAATGCAAGTGTTTTAATCTGAAGGTTAAAAATCACAATTCTTTACAAGATCTCAATCGAGCAAATCAAAATTTGGTCAGCCACACTCACCCTTACAGGTGGTCTTGGTCGTGTTTGAGCGGGTGGAGCAAAATCTTGCGGGTATCTTACAGGTCGTGTACTCAACTTACTGAGAAACTCAGTCGCAAAGCTTGTTTCGTCGACCAAACTCATTTTTGTTCGCCAACTTTTCTGTTTCGAAATTTACTATTTTATATATGGGGAAATGCTTCAAATTGATTGGGCCATTTAATCTGCCTAAATTTGTACTAGTTCCAGATTAACGATTAGGGGATGGATGATGATTTTTTCTATTTTGAGCTTGGAAATTTCTTTAGCGTTAACGTCAGTAAAAGTTCTTTTCATTAAGTACGCAAAAATAGGATAATAATATTTAGTTTCCCTAACCAAAATAACAATTACATATTAAAATAGATGTGGTATTTAAAAATAAACCGGATATGTTAATGAATCCGAAAAAATCGGTAAGAAATTTTCATGATTCACATGAGAATAATTACTGTTGTTTATTATAAATCCAAAATTTCTAAGTATTTGTTTTAATATAAACGTTATCAAAATCATTTTTTTAAGATATAGTATTTTTTGACTAAAACGTAATGCAATGTTAGCAGATCCGCTTTTAGCCAATTCCGATATAATTTACAAGAAAACATACGTATAATGAATCAATATAACTAGTATATAATTATAATTTCGATATTTATCAACCTAAAATTTAAAAAGAACATTATCGATATTAGATATTTTAGGTACATGCCACATGATCGAACATTGATTTATACTGAAAGAAAACAAGGAACAGCGAAAGGATGACAGAGAGGATGTGAAAAACAGATAGTCCAAATAGCTTAACAATGAGAAAAAGAAACAACCCAGATGACAGAAAACAAAAGGCATAAAGAATAGTTACCTTTACTCTTAGAAGATGGATTTCCAAGAGAAACACCCATTTTGTCTACGTAGTCATTTCAATTTAACCTACATCACGCGGGTGACACTTTACTAAATATATATCTGATATTTATATCCGCAACTAAACTACGTAGAAGATACTAGAAACTTTTTTTCTAAATATAACAAATCAAATTTTAGAAACAGTATGTATCAAATTAACTGTTAAGGACATTCTCAAGCACTTCAATCAATAGATCGGAGGCAAATGTTTAATTGGTAAGAAATTGAGTAAACCAAATAAGTGAGTATCATTTCGATGAATAAAACCTGGAGGTGTAGACCATCTTTTTTTTTTTAGAACCTGTATTTCGCACAATGAATTATTAGCAAGTTGTCCGATTAACCGCATTAACCAATCGTAATAATTTGAGCAACATCTCGATCACTATTGAGGGAGCTACCCAACAGGAGGAACCGTTGATGTTACACGACTGATCTTTCACCTGGTGTGCAACATATAAAAAAATTATTTTACAATACCGATACCAGATTACATGTTATGATTATAATCCTACGTACATCATTTTTATTATAATAAAATGGGTGTGGGAGCGTAGCGGAGGACACTATATGTCTATGCAAAGTGAAAAAAATGTCGGTCTGTCCGGCCACATCATGTGATATACGATAATCAATTAAATCTCTCTGGACTGCATTTACCTAGTATTGTAAAATAATTTTTTTATATGCTGCACGCCGGGTGAAGGATCAGAAGTGTAACATTGGCGGTTCCTTCTGTTGAGCTACCCTAAGTGTAAGTTGGATTTTCTTTCCTATAAGACATTGTGCAAGTTTTCAGAATTAGATTTATCAAAAATTATAAAAATGCTAAGAAAAAAGCAGTTTTTATATTGTAAAATCTAACTTGTAAACCTAATAGAATTCAAGAGCTTGCCTTAAAATACTACGAAGTGTGTATTTTAGAAGCATCATGCTCTTGTGAAATGCTATAGTACCTAGTTTTCAATTATTAACTAAAGAGGTTCGAAATCAACTTTAGGTTGATTCAAAATTCGCAGACCACCCGGGTGGGTTAAAATTTTAAGGGAATTATCGTTATAGTCGAAACAATTTAAAATTGAATGACCAAATGGCTAGTCGGGGTCTAATCTAATCACATTGATTTTGTAATCAAAATTTTAACACAAATCCATAAATTTAGCCATGATACTTAGCGTTAGATCCGAATTAACACTAGATACAGAGAAATTTGGCCCTCCCCATTACCATCATTATCTATATAAAGACGTGAAGTATCCGATAATGTATGTATGTAACACAGTAATGGTAAGAAGATAACCAATTGTTGTTCATTGACTAAGAAAGTAATCATCAATTGGCTATCAACCACTTTTTCCCGATACTAACTAAAGCGTTTGGTTAACGAGTGTGGGAAGATTACCCAAGCCTCATTGAATCTAAAGGATAGATTTTAGATGCACCGATTCAAATTTCATGGTGCATGACTTATTTATCGTGTTACCATAAAAAAAAATGTTCACGATAAAAGTCATCAAATTTCATCTTTCTCTTCCGCACGGTTGACTACCAAACACCCAGTAAGTTTTACCTAACGCTAAATCGGCCCCTTTATTTTCACTGCGCCAGGGGTCCGCAGTATGATTGGTGTTAGTTTATTGAGAGCTAAAGTATTTACCAACACGCGAACGTCCGTTTTTAGAGCTTTAACAACCATGACAAATCCTAAGTGTTTTTTTGACGTTGAGGTTGATGGCGAAAGTCTCGGCGTAAGTTTATATAAATAGACAAATAAATATGGTTAAATTTATTTCTAACTTGTAAGTTTTCTGTTTTATAATTATTATTTCATTTTTATAGAGAATCGTATTTGAACTTAGGAAGGATGTCTGTCCCCAGACTGGTAAACAAATTTAAGAAATGTCACATATTAATTGATTAAAGATATTATTATTTTTATTATTTATATATTTTATTTATAATGAACAGCTGAAAATTTCAGGTCATTATGTACAGGCGAACATGGTAAAACTTATAAGGGCTCCGCCTTTCATCGTATCATTCCTCAATTTATGATTCAAGGTGGTGACTTTACCAGAGGTGACGGAACTGGCGGTGAATCCATTTATGGTGCTAAATTCCCTGATGAAAATTTCCAATTGAAACACACTGGACCTGGTATATATAGTTATAAGAATGATATTTCTTAATGCATTTTGACAATAATAATTAAAATGTTTGTATATTAGGTATTCTTTCAATGGCTAATGCTGGACCCAACACTAATGGATCTCAATTCTTTATTTGCACTGTAAAGACTAACTGGTTAGATAATAAGCATGTCGTTTTTGGACAAGTGGTTGAAGGTGTGTTTATAAGCTACTTTTTTTTTTTTCTTTTTTTGAAATGTTGCCAATATTGAACTTTCTTTTATAAATGCATAACTTATCTAGGTATGGATGTTGTGTACAAAGTTGAATCTTTTGGTACATCTAGCGGTGCCGTGAAGGACAGAAAGCGAATCAAGATTGCTAATTGTGGTGAATGTTAATAAGTTTTCACCATGCTGAATGTACCTTTTTTTTCGTATTCAAAAAAAAAAAAAGGAAACTGCAATAATTTGTTCTGAATAAATATGATAAATTATAGTTTCTAATTCTTTAAAAATTATTATAAAAATTAGTCCTTAAATGTGCTTTGTATAGCTCGAAATAAACTTTTTTTTTCTGATGTACCTTGCGATGCATAAATCTAGGTATTTGTTAAACAAGCATGCCATTATTAAAATAAAAGCTATATCATTTGACAAACCAAATGTAAAAAAATGAAAAACTTTAAAAGTTGATTAGCTAATGTATCATAAAAGGTTAATGATTAATAACTGTATTACTACAAATTTTAAAACCAGATATATACAACATAACTGATGTTAACTTCATGACTTTATTAGATGTATTAATAAAAAAAGCTTGGCAATTTAGATTAAATATAGAGCTCTAACAAAATTTAAATCACATTAAGCTTCACCTATTAACATTTTAAATATATATTTTGGTTTATCAAAATCTATCATCATTCATTAAGTCATAAACCAAAATCTAGGATTTGATTATGAACTAAAAATTAGAGTAAGTCCAGTCTAAACCACTTAAGAAGGAATTCATAAATCAGACTCAAGGGGTTTAATGAGATTTTACGTATTAGTTCTTAACTAGCCCTATTGGAATACTTGTAACATATTAGCGTTACATCTTAAAAGTATTACGTATTCATGTAATCCTTAAAGCTCTGCTCCAAGGAACCATGAACTTTGCAATTTACAATGTTTCTAAAAAATATGCATTCAAAAAGGTTATTTGTAGATATTCCTTAGGATTGTAGAAAATCACAAATTTACAAGTCCGTGCTTTGCTCATAAGTAGTTATGAGTAAGACTTGATAAGTCGACACAAAAGACCGACTTTAATGAACTTATTAACCATATTAAAAATTCGGAAACTATATTTTTAACAAATAAACATCATATTTATTTGATTGCAATTAAGAGAATTTGTTAAACACAATCGTTGAATAACTAAAGATATTTGGTTATAAAAATTATAAATGTCATTGACATTAATAATTATAATAATCTAAAAGCTCCATATAACGTTTATTAGGATTTATTTTTCGTCTGGTTTATCTATAGCAGCAGTAGCACGAGCTGTCCAAGGCAAATTTTCATTAGTCATAAAAGAGTACAAGATGAAAAAAAATTTAAAAATGTATACACGTACTGTAAATGGGTAATGATGAATGTGTTGAAATTTTACGGATGCTTCCTTTTTCTTCTAACTCACGAATCGCAATGCGAGCAAGGGATCCGTTAATTCTAAGACGATCAACCAAAACTGCCGGCGTAATTAATTTATAAGTTGGTACTTCTTTTTGTAGTTTGTCATATGTTGCTTTGTCAAGAACTACGGCATTGTTGGCTTTGTCCTTAACCTTTCCTTTGGACCATTTCTATGTGTTTGTAAACTCTATATGAGTATTTAAACGTAATTCATAAAATAGCGATTTGCTATGCGCCATTACCTTTTTCTTATTTTTACCAGAAGAAGGCTTGGCTGCCTTCTCTTTAGCCTATATATAAAGGTTAAATAAATAAAAATTTCATATAAATATTGTCCTTTGCAATAAATACAATCGCATAAGTACACATGCATTTCAACATTGTTCTATTTCCCAAACAAAATAACTCACCATATTTGATATCTTTGATTTACAAGAAAAAAAGAAAAAAATTTTTTATCTATCTGATAAAGATACCGATACACTTACGGAATTATAGAATTCATTTTAATTGGTTGTCGATTTCTGATCCTCAAGCTGAATATGATTGGTTTAGTTTTATACATACAAAGAAAAGATTGTGTTTTCCAACTTTGACCGGTTAATTGGCCAACAACAATGACAAATAACCAACAACTTCACTATACAAACATATATCATTTCGGTCAAATAATTTTTTTTAAAAAAAATTCGCTGTTGGCTGTGACCAATGGCTGGCCAAACTGCCAAACGACAATACTGTAATATCACACGCTTTTCTGGCCAACCAAAAACGTTCATCTACCCATCCAACCCATTAACATTGGTTATTTTGTGATATAGTCGGACCTTGTGTGAGTTATGGTAACTATGTTTTAGTCCTAAACATGTAAAATTTTGATTTTTTATATAATTATAACTTTTTGTAATTATAAAAATTGTTTTTTAGCTTGATACAGTCAGATCTTGGTATAATCACAGGGTTGAAACCAAAAAATAAAAAGTTGACTATATGAAGTTACTGCATATAACTAGAAATATCAAATAGTGTGATTATACAAATATTCTCTATATAAAATATGTATAATCATCCTTTAAAGTAACAAGTTACATGCTAGTTTTAAATAAACTTTTACTACGTACGTAGAATGCTTTTCTAACACATACATACATTATGTAAACGCTCTGGATCAAGTAGGATGATTTTCTGCATTCACAGAATTTTGCTATTGTTTCACAAAATACCGATACTATAAACATATCAGCCAATCAGGTTCCTTGCTGATAATAAATTTCTATCATCTGCGTATACGTTGTATGAAAACTTAGTTTTACACTTTCGAAACAATAGATCTTTCAGACTTCTAGCGGTAAGGATTGTTTTCTTTGTAATGTGATAGAATCCTTCTTATCAATTATTATTTAAATTCTAATATGCATCGATTTAAAGTACCGTCTTTGCTGCCAGAAAACTAAACTCAGCACGATATGGGAGAAGGACACCAGCATCCTTGGTGGGGTAACCTGGGTGGCCCCGTCCAAAAACATATTGTAACATATTCTATTTCTCCATATAAACAACGTGTTTTCGCGGGCGCTTTATCACACGGTGTTTTCAATACTTACCGGCGCATAGCTTCTCAAGCTTTTTATGTTGGCGTTCCTGTATTTATTGGTTTATTAATTTATCACCAGGGCAAAAAAAGACACGAGTTTTTGAATTCGAAAGCAGGCCATGAGGAACTACTCAGATTAACTAAATAATCATGATTTATTATAGATTTTTTTTTTCATTTCGCTAATGAATCATAATTTTTGATTTGATTTCTATTTCTATAATGTATATGATTTAAGTAATGAATAAACTTTTTGTGAATGAAAGCGATAAATTAATAAACACAATTTTAAAGCCATTATTCATATTAATACCGTTGTATGTATTGGATACTGTTTTAACGGTTTTCGTCGCATCCTTTTATTTATTAAGAGATGTGACAATTAACAACACAATATTTTAATGCTTCTTCAGAATTAGGATAATTGTCAGGAAGTCTCAAGGTAATTGGAGTAGTAAAATGATTACTTTATTACCTTTGGGTCCTCTGACAATTAACCTAGTTCTGAAGTGCATTAGTAATGATACAGGCTGATATCGAGTATTTTACGTACGTATGTACGTACACACATAGCTGATAGGTATTTTATATAATAAATTTGTTATACTGCGCTTGAGTTAGCATTGATTAACAGATCCCATTAGGTTCTGAACTAGGGATTGTATGTAGGAATGTTAATCAGTCTCGGGACAATTGTGTGCCAATTTTGAAAGTTATCTTTTATACGTACCGTCTTTCCGCGTAAAACCACTCATAAGCGTTATTTCACCAATGGTTAGGGATTAATAAGCATATACGTTCCTCTGATTGGCTATATTTGCAGATCTGATATATAGTGCCTATTATTTAAGTTGTGATGTATGATTACGTATTAAATAATATTTTCTTAATATTTTTAGTAATACTGTTACAAAGTAAATTATTAGCATAGAATAGTATATTATTAATAGTTATTATATATTTATTATTATTATTTATTTTTATTTTTTACTTTTGGTAGTCACAATGGTTACTAGTTAGAAGTTTATTTATAATAGTTTAGTACAAATAATATACAAATATAATTTGTCTAACTCTTGTATCATTATCATGTGATTACTCCAATTGGTACTTATAAGTAACCTGCTATACCAGATCTGCTAAAGTTTAAATCAAGCTCATCTGTCTGCCACCTTACAATTAAACAACATCAATCTAATATCATTTGTTTGTAAAAAGATTAAAAACTTCTTATTAAAAGAAAAATACATTAAAAAAAAATATGTATAGGAAAAAAATATAAAAAAAACAAATATCAAGAAATAAAAAAAAAGAAAAGTGTTGACATAAGGTCAAACAAATAGACACAAATTGTAAAGATTGTATTGGTTTATTAAAAATTATATGTTATTAAATATAGTAATCTCTACTTTATCTCTATCTAATTAACTATTTAATACTATATAAAACTTATATTTTAAGAAAAACAATTTAATCAAAACTGAATTAACAAAAAATTTTTTATATATCAGATGTTTCAACTTCTTATTACTAGATCTATCTTTATATATAACTCATCATACTTTTTACTAAATCTTACATTTTGATACTTGTCATATTTTCAATTAATTATTTTATTTTTTATTAAAAATTTCATTGTTATATTTTTTTCTAAGTTATATATACTTATGCTTTATTTACAACATAGGTTTTTTTTAAAATAGAACTAATAAACAATTCTTAAAAATGTAGTAACTTAGTAAAATAGATAGGTTATCAACCTTCAAATGATAGGTCTAATATTTAATTCTTATAGATGACAAATTTTAAAAATTATATCTGTATTATAATAACTGTCATTTGCCAATTAGTTAGATTTAGGGTATTTGTAATTTTAAATACACCAAGTCAGGCTTTATCTAATATTAGAAACTCAGAATATTTATATAAAGTATAACATTACATATATATAGAAGAATGTGAAAAGTTAGTATTATATAATTCTTTGTTACAAACTTATGATAAGACTACTGAATATAGAAGGCTAAAAAACTGAGAAGACAAAAACTTACTTAAAAATTCTGAGTAAAGAGATAATACAAACTTTCGATAATACTATTGGACTGATAGAAGTTTATAAAACAGCTTTATAAGAATTATAAGATAAACTGAATAGCAAGTATATGAAAGAAATATATGCACCAACTAGGCTACCAGAATCACTAAAAAAAAAGAATATATAAGTATATTATACCAAGTTATCTGAATTAAAAGTTTGAGAAATCTGTTAGTTCTGAGTTGCAGCTAATAAGGAATAATAAAGAAGATATCAAAAAGATAAATATTAGGATTTGAGTAAACTTTATAAGAGTAATAGCAGTTTAATAAATACTCCTAACTGCAAATATTGGTTTTGGTTATAATATCAAATTAGATTAGTAATAAAAAAGAATACAGCTTATTCTGGTAAATCTATTTCAAGAATAAAAATAGTCTAAGGATTATAGTTCTAAAAGTTGATAGTAAAAAGATTTGAGTTTGTGATCTGATAAAGTTAATATCAGGATCAAATCAGAAAGTTTAAATAAAACATCTAACTAAAAATATTAGATATAGCAACTAGTAAAAAACCTTTAGTTGAACTTTTTAAATAAATAATATAAAAAAGTTATACATATAGATAGTTGTATACTTATCTGATAGTTCAATATAAATATATCTATATGTACATATGCCTAATATAAGTATAAATAAAAAGTTAGGTCTAAAAAAGATCACCTTAATATCAAAAAATAAAAAACTAATAAATAATTCTAATTTGTAAAAATTAACATCAAACTTAATAAAAATAAATCAAAGTGCTCACTTTTTATTAAAAATTTTTTAGAAGAAAGAAAATTTTTTAAAGTATCAACTATAATAACTATAAAAGTTTATATTATAAAGAATAGCATATTTAACTAGGCTTCTATCTTTACTATTGCTTATATATAACTTGACAAACACTTTCTTAAATTATATATAACAATTGCATAAAATGTTCGCAAACATGTGATTTTAAGTTAATTACAACACATAATTAGATATAATATAAAAGAGAACAAACTGCCAGCTGTTTTTAAAAACTTGTTTATAACTTAAAATTTTGATTACAAATTTATCTTTTGCATCTTAGCAAAAAAATTTTCTTGCAAAATTTTGCTATATGCAAAGTCCTTATTATTAACATCCTAATACTTACCCTTATTCTAACATTAAAGTTAATTTTTTAATTAAAGATATATAATAATCTGCTGTTTGTTTTTGGGCAATAAAATTTTAGTATAAATCATCACAAAATTGCAATTGCTATATATTATTTTTTATAGTTGTAACCAAAATTATTTTTCAATAATTTTATAAACTTTTATCAAAAAACCAAATTTAGAAAAGTTATCTTTTTCAACTTTTTTTATATTGCTCATATATAATTTAAAACTCTTGAACTTAGATGCTATATAGTGAAGCTTTGTTAAGTATAAACATACTAATTATATAATATTTATAAGTTAGTATATGTAAAAAAAGTTAGTACAGGAGGTGTGGCGACCTAGAGAAGTGGTCAAGTTGTTAACCCTTCAAGTGGTAGGTTGGGTGTTCAAATCTCATCGACAGTGAAAATTTGGATAATCACCTATGTAATATTCGTATTATAACAACTGTTACTAACAATTGGGTTAGAATACCTGTAATGGCGGTCATACCAGCATGACTGGCAGGTTATAGGGCATCTGTGCAATGTTGGAGTTATATAGAAGAATACAAACTGACAAATTGGGCGATGCAAACACTAAATAAGTCCTTGTAGCTGTGTAAATCCAGTGAAATTAGGTAACAAAAAGTTCATTTGGGAAGACTTGAATAGAGAGGTAGCTGGATCTTCGATGGCCCTACTGTAAAGGCTAGTCTGGCGAAACAGATACCTAGGTCTAGTACCCGGTCCTAGTAGCCAGACGGGCAAGAACCTCTGAGTTGGAAGTCTCGGAGGTACCACCAACCAGGCCACTGGAATGAACTGGAGGAAAAGAATATCGGCCCGACCCGATATACTGATGAACAGTCATAGTCCTACATGGGTTATCTGGATTGGGAGTTTGGTAAAAGGGTAGAGGAAAAGGCAGAGATATACTAAAGTATCAGGGTTATGCTATGAAGTAGATGCTGGGGTCTAAGTGAACTTTACAAGGGCATAGCAGTTTAATGGTTAGTCCTGACCACAAGTGTTGGTTCTGCTATAGCAATACCTAGGTCAGCTGTAAAAATGTGTACAGAAGGCTCTGAGAGGTTTACCTCAAGGATAAATTAGTCCTAAGGTTGAGAATGATGATCTGGTATATCTGAGATGACCAGTGATGTTAAC
>CAJVQA010001393.1:0-25859 GCA_910591915.1 Cetraspora pellucida | reverse complement strand
AGTTACTGTAATACAGATATAATTTTCAAATTTTGTCATTTATAAGATTTGAACTCTAAACTTGTCATTTGGAAGTTAACAACCTGGCTACTTTACTAGATTGTTACATCTCTGTTAAATAGTATTATTTTTTTTTTAGTATTAAGATGATTTTTTTTGGTTCTAACTTTTTATTAATACTTATATCAGGCACATATTTATATAGATGTATTTATATTGAATTGTCAAATAATTGTACAACTAGCTACATGTATAACTTTTTTATATTATTATCTATCTGAAGGTTCTTCATCAGATGTTATAGCTAAATATATTGTTTTTTCTTTTGACTTCTGCCTTGCTACTTTTTACTATTATATGTTTTACTCATATTTCTGCTATTACTATCTTGTAATTGCTCTTAGTAATTTCTTTTATATCTTCAATTTTGCCCTTTGTAGACCTGAGGCTAGCTTTCAAATACTAATATATAGTTAATTCTTGTTGCAGTTTCTGAATTTGACCATGTGTATCTCTGTTTAGTTAAATGCATTTCTCTGTATATATTATAGAAGTCTTGTTTTTTTATCTAACTAAATATTGGTAATCTTTTGTAACTTGCTACTTGTAGGTTCTACTATCTAAAACATTGTTTACTGTATGATTAATGTCTTCTATAATTACTATTTGCACTTGTTTATTTTTCTTCGCAACAATTTCTATTATTTTTTATATATACTTCTTTCTACTTCTTTGTTACTTGGTAGTTGTAGACTCTTACTATTATTAATACCATTTGCTTAAATTTTAATGTGATTTCTATTATGTACTTATTTATTTTCTTGACAGCATATACATGTTTTACTTATTGTTCTTCTATCAGAACTCCTATATCTGAATTTTTTTTCTTGTCTTCTGCAGCACTGCTTCTGTATTCATTATATCTTTTTGTTATCTTGTTTACTAGAAATTTTTTTTTTCTTTCTACAAAGTTTGTTTCTGTAATTTTTAGTATTGAAATCCTTCTTCTTCTGCCTAGCCAAACAAGTTTTCAAGCTTTCAACCTTTGGTTTTTAATCTATTAATATTGTGACATGCTGCTTTAAATTTTTTTTTCCTTCTTTTTACTTCTCTTTAAGCTGTTTTTGATTTGTTTTTCTATTTTCAATATTTTTATTTTTTTTTGCTTATTTCTATTTTTAGATGAAAAGATGTTTTTTTTTCTTTTCTTCAAAAATTCTTCTTTTACTTTGCAAAAAATCTCTAATCTTCTTATCTGTATTTATTAACTCAACTAGGATGCCTTTAGGAACAGTTGGCTAGGGTTTCTTTTATGTTTAGCTATGTATCTTCTAATTAATTTAATCTGTCCAAAATCTGGCCTAAAATGTCTTCTATTTGTTTTGTTTTTGGCTGTGTTTGTCTTTTTGATTTTATCATCATTTTTTAAATTTTCTTCTTTCTTTTCTGTATTAGTATTTCTATTATCTAACTATTCTACTATGTCTTGTATTTGGATATTATTTTCTATTTCTATGTATTTTTTGTTTGAGTCTTGACTGCTTTTGTTCCAACTTTTTTTTTTTATCAGTGTTTTTATTCTTTAGACCTTTTTTTTCTGTTTTTGCAAATCTTTTGCTTAACTTTTGAGTCATTTTATCTTAGCTTTTTTCTCTTCTTTCTTGAAAATCTTTTTTTCCTTTTATATTTTTTTTTATTTAACCAGAATACATAGAAGTTGTTGTATATGATTGGTCTTGATTAAGCTGTTTTCTTTTTCTTTTTTGTTACAAATGAAATTATTGCAGTTTTTCTTTGCTTTTTATTTCTATTCAATAGAATATATATTGATTTTACACTTTTA
The DNA here is from genome assembly GCA_910591915.1 of Cetraspora pellucida. Classification (NCBI taxonomy): domain Eukaryota; kingdom Fungi; phylum Glomeromycota; class Glomeromycetes; order Diversisporales; family Gigasporaceae; genus Cetraspora; species Cetraspora pellucida. Next base: position 24,016 of record CAJVQA010001393.1, on the reverse strand, counting down.
TTCTTCAAACATCATAATAGTAAGGCTTTTGAAGTATTACTTAGCAGTTCTGTTAATTTTGCTATATACAGTCTTTTTTGTCTTGCTTCATAATCTTCTTTTCTTTCTGTTACTCTTATTAGTTTATAGTTGTTAACTGGTATGGACTAAGAAGTACTTCTTTCTTTTAATTCTTTTACTTGAATTATTATAAAAACTTAGTATTTAAACCTTTTAATTCTTGTTATTTGTGCTTTTTTGAATATTCTGCAGATGTATTCTAGTTTCTTTTTGTTTATATATGCTAGCAGATTCCAGATTGTTATATGTTTTAGATCTTTTGCTTCTTCTTCCTTGATGTTTGTATATTCTTCTTTTATTTCTTCTCTAATTTCTTCTTTTTTATGATTCTTTTTTTTATATTCTGTTATACTACATTTTTTATTTTGGTATTCATTATTGTACTTCTTTTATTCAGTTTTTCTTTTTTCTTTGTCTTCTTCTAGTATTATTCTATACCAATTACTTTTTTTTTACTTATTCTCTATATTGCCTTATTTCTACTATACTCACAGTCAAAGTCTAACTTAATTCACAGATTTTCTTATTTAAAGATTTCTTTAATGTTTTTAATATGTTCATTGTCTTTTAGTAACTATTTGATAACCTTTATGCATTTTTTTTCTGTTTTCTAGGCACATTGTATGCAGGTATATTAGTGAGTAAACTGTTGATTTTGTTGCAGTTTTTCTGCTTAGTGCCTATATGCTTTTTTCTAAAAAAATTTTTACTATGTTTATTTTTTTTCTATTACTTGCTTTCTTCTTTTTTGTTTTTCTTTTTTTTTGATGTTGAACTTTTCTTAATTTTTTATTATTTATTTCTATATCTTCTTGTTCTACTCTTCTTGTTTGTTTTTCTCTTAATTCTTTTTTCTGTATATATAATTCTTCTTCTGTTTGGTCTATACTTTTAATAATTATCTTCATTTTTGCTTTTTTCTTTATAATAAAGTTCTCTTTTTGTAGTTTTCTTGTCTGTATTGTTTTTTTTATCTTTCGTTTGATTTCTTTTTTTGCTTTACATCTATCTTTTTGCTTTTCTTCTTTTTTAGTTATTTCTTGTTATACTACTTTTCTATTTTCTTGTTCATAAATTCTTTTAAATTCAATCATTTTCTTTTCTGGTTGTTCTCTTTCTGCTCAATCAATTAATTTTCTAGTTTTCCTTAACAGTGCAACTTTCTCTAAGCTTTGTTCTGTAAGCATAGCAACAATCTTATCTTTTTTGTTTAGTATTATATATATATTATTTGACTAATTAAAGTATATTTTATTATATATTTTGTTTATTGCTCAGTATGCTTTTTTTATAAAAATTGTTAATAGACTTTCTTTATGTTTTACTAATTCTATGTTCTATTTATATCTATATACTTCTGATTGGTTTTTAAATTTTTTTTATTAATTTGTTTATTTATATATAAACTTTCATATGACTTGTTGTATAATTTGTGTTGTCTATACTGATATAATGGTCTGCATATGTTTATTGTTGTTTTACTATTATGTGATTTTTATATAATATAATCAGATCTAAAATACAAAATTTTTTTTTTTAATAAAAAAACTCTTTCCTGTTCACACCAGATCGGAAAAGGTGAATAAAAAACAACAATCATAATCTTGACAAAAAGAAACCAAAACTTATCAAATAAGATACTAACAAGGGCCAGAGCTCTTGTCTTAAGAAAAAGAAAGCTTTCTTGAAGAGTGGAGCCACTGCCAACAGAAAAAACCTTCAAAATACAAAAACTTAACCTTGAAAGAGAAGAAAATACAAATGACTCTTTTATCAAAAAAATGAATAACACAGATACTAATTACACTTTAACAGCTTAAGAAATGATAGAACCAGCAAGAAATAAAGAGCTAGTACTAGTTGTAATAGTTCAAAATGAGGAAGACTGGTTAGAAAACATGATACAAAATGAAAAAAGTGCTTGGGCTTTAGAAAACACATCTAGACATAGAAACAAAATAGGAAATCAAAATGAAAACAACAACAAAGATAGTCACGTATTAGATACAATTGTTGAAACACATGTTACTAGAGAACCCCAATCTGCAGGCAAAGTTACTCAAATCTATGCCTCAGTAACCAAACAAGGCATGAACCTGACTGCTAAATTGAAAAGGAGAAAATCAACCTTTGTTGCTTTTTCACCTAGAAACCAAGTTAGATCTAAAAACAACAACACACTGATTGTTAAAATCACTAGTCTTCACAGTTCTCTTAATGAAATTATGGCTTCTTTGCATGAAGAACTAGGAAAAGACATTGTAGCTGCCAGACAGCATTTTAGAAAGGGTCTGAGAATATATCTCAAAATTGTTTTCTTAAACCAAGACCGATTGGCATATTATGCTACTAAAGAAATTAAAATCTTTAATGAAACTTACTATGGATATATTTCTACAGACACACACAAATCGTTTCTTTCAGTAAAAGTAAGAAACATCCCTTTAGGAACCAAAGAACAAGTCTCTATAATAGTTAAAGAAGCATTCGAAAATTTTGGAAAAATTGCCTCAATTAAACTATTACTTATCGAAGACACTTCTTATATGACAGACCAATAGATTGTTATCTTTGATAACACAGAAGACTCTGAGCTAGAGTAAAGACTCCCTCACTTCACATTTATTGAAGACAACAGAGTCATAACTAAATAGAAGTAAGCACCAAAAGTATGCTACTTCTGTGATCAAACAGGTTATATTAAGAAAAACTGCTTGCAATTTCAAGAGCCAAAAAAATTAAGACAACACTTTCAAGAACTTAAAAACAAAAAAAAGAACCTAGTCAAGACCCCAGAGGAGATCATTACAGAAAATTTAATGGATACAGACAAGAAACATGCTACAACACAAGATACAGCAGAAAATGATACTGCAGAAACAGCACTTAACCAAGAACAAGCAACTAAACCAAAAGAGAACCTTGTTATGAATAACATAAACGCTGAAACAGAACCACTTGCAGAAAATAAGCTTGTTACAGATGATTGTCCTACCAACTCAGTTCTAGAGAACATGAACATGAATCAAGAGGATGACCATACAGTTGATTAGGAAAATACAGAAAATGCAGCATTTATACTAGTAGTAAGAAAAAGAAGAAAACACAAGGATGCAAAACTTTACAGCATGGTGAACAAAGAAAACCAGAATAATGAACCAAAACAAAGGACCCAAGGAAGCCCTAAAAATCATTAATTCTTCTTATGAACAATACATCAATCAAAATTGCCACTTTAAATATTAAAGGCTTAAATAATCTGGACAAGCAACTTAGAACATTAACATTGTTAAAATTATACAAACTAGATATTATTCTTTTACAGAAAACAAACATTTTTAATACTACAATACAGCAATTTTTGAAAGACCAATAGTCCTTTGATTCAATCTGAACAGGCAGAACAGCAATACTAGCAGAAAACAAAAAGATAAACTTTTAGGATACTAAAAGATCTTATAAAGACAGAATTATCTCAACTTGTTTTATCTTCAAAAAATTCTCCTTTCATATAATTAACACATATGCACTACCAAATGCTCTAGACAAAGCTGCATTCTTCAACAAATGAAATATAGACAAAAAACAAAACATGATTAACATTATAGCAGGAGACTTAAACACAAATGTAAATTCAGAAATAAATAGAAGAAGTCAAGCAACTGCTCAAAATGACCTCTCAAGACATTTGTTAAAAAAAATTACGAAGGACTACATCGACTCAGCCTCTTTTTCTTCACAAAACCCCTTCTTTACTTTTCATCAGAAAATAAATAATGATCAAATAATTGCTACTCAGTTAGATTATATATTCATAGATGGAAGCTACAGTCACTTTAAATCAGAAACAAAAACTAGATTTGGCAACTCAGACCATCTTTTGGTCAAATGCACTCTAAATTTAAAACAGGACCCTAAGCACTCAGCTATCTGAAGATTTAATCCAAACTCTTTTAAGAACAGCCTACTAAAGAAAGAAGTACTTGAAGAAATTCAAGACATAACCTCTGCAACAAACTGAGATATGCACAAAATCTATATTAAATCAATTATAAAGGCCTTTAAGAAACCTAAGGTTCTAGAAGACAAAATAGAAAGACTAAACAAAAAAATTAGTCAATTAAAAGAAACATTAGCAAAAACTCCTAACCAGATATATCTTTTCTCAACATTGGACACATTAAATTCACAAATTCAAACTGAACTAGAAGAATTGGCAAATAGATGGCAATGCTGGTTCAAAACAAATTGGATAGAATTAGGAGAAAAGTCTACCAAGTATTTCTATTCATGTTTCAAAAGTAGAAGCTTACATTCAGTAACAACAGAAATACAGATACCCGCAATACAAAGACAACACACTAATAAGGAAATTCCTAATTACATTAAGGAACAATATACTAAAATTTATAGCAAAGAAAACATCGATAATGAAATAGCAGAACAAATTACAAATAAGCTTCCACAAGTATCATCTCATATGAACAACAAGCTGACAGATCATATTACTCAAGAAGAAATCTTAACAGTTATTAGATCATTACCAAATAATAAATCTTCAGGGCTGGATGGTCTTACCTATGAGTTTTATAAACTCACAGAAGAACAGATCACACCAGTACTAGAAATAATTTTTAATCAGATGTTAAACACAGAAACAATGTCCTTATTATGGTGTAAGAATCTAATTACACTAATTCCAAAGAAACCAGAAGAGCTGCATAATATAAATAATTGGAGACCAATATCTTTAGTGAATTGTGATGCAAAGATTTTTATGAAAATCATGGCAATTAGGCTGAATAGTATCTGCAAAACAATAGTACCTCAACATCAACAAGGCTTTATTGCAAAAAGATTAATTACAAACTCAGCAATAGTCATTCTTACAACTCTAAGAAACCAAAGTAATAATCTTAAAGAACATTGGATGCTTTTTGTAGATCAATAAAAAGCTTTTGACAGAATAAGTCATGAATTTCTGCAAATAGTACTAAAAAAAATAAATTTCAATAAAAGGTTCAGAGATCTGATAAAGAACCTATTTACTCAACAAGAAGCTCACATCTTGGACTTTGGAAACATCTCAAGCCCCTTCAGAGTAGAAAGAGGAGTTAGACAAGAAGATCCTCTCTTGCCTTTGCTATATGTTCTCGCATTTAAAACATTACTAAACTCAATAGACAACAAAATAACGAATCAAAATTGCCATCCAGTCTTTCAAATATGCAGTATATGCAGATGACTTAATGGTCAACATTAGTTCACCTACAGACTAGACTATATTGCTAGATCTATTCGATAAATATAAAAAAGCCTCTAATGCAAAAATCAATAAGCTTAAAACAAACTTAATATTATTTACTAATCTGGCAAGAAGCATAAAACTCCCAGAAGAAACTCAATTCTGAAAACTAGAAAAGCAGAAGTATGTTAAAGTGCTAGGCTATAGCATTACATCAGAAGGTACACCTAAAAAAAACCTATAGCAAGAAGCAACAAACAAACTTAAAACAAGTTTGGATAAATTGGCTGGCAGAAACCTATTACTAAAAGGAAAAATAATGTTAGCAAACTCATTGCTGCTTTCTAAAATTTGGTATGTCACCTACCTCATGCCACAAACAAAAAACAAATAGCAGAAATCAACAGAATTATCACATTTTGGATTAAAGGCAACTCTAAAATGTTACCAAGATATTCTATTTTTCAACAGCCTTATGAACTAGGAGGACTACAAGTTCCAATAATTGGCAATATGCTAGAAGCTAGGCTAATTTCAGTCTGGACTAAACTAATCTTAAATAACCTACTATGGGCCAAAATAGAAAGAAAATGAATAACTCTTCTACTCAGCCAAAAAAAAAAAATTACAGCAAAAGAGGCTCTTTCTATACAGCCTATTAAGTTAAAAGCCTGGTCTACAGAATGGAAAACCTATTTGCTGGCATGGAAAAAAGTTAATAGAAAAATTCTTTCAGATTCAGACTGGCCATGGAACCCTATCAACCTAGAAATCGATAGAAAAAAAATACCAGAAGTAACAATTAAACTTATAGTTAAACTTTTAAGAAAACATGAAACCAACTCAACAAACCAAACTAATACTACAACACAACCTCAAGACTGCAACTGGATTCTCCAAAAAGCAATCCTAAATAAAAAAAGAACATACTCTGGCATTTTTTCTATAGAGCCTTATCTCTAGGATACAAACTTTGTCACTTTATATCAACAGACTCAGGTGAATGTTCATAGTGTTCAGATATTATACAAACTATTAAACACTTGGCAGTAAAATGCAGAATCAGCAAGATGATCTGGACAGAAGCCTACAAATTCTTAAAAACCAGCCAAACAGAAGTCGTCCCAGATTCAATAGATAAAATCTTCTTAAAAGAAATTTCAGAAAAGGCCAAAACATATAACATAATCTTGTGGTTACATACACAAGCTATCTATGAAATCTGGTGCTGTTATGCAGCATATAAGTAGGGCAAATTATGGTATCTAGAGTCAGCAATCACTGCTATAGCAAGAAACAAAATCTCCAGAGAAATTGGTTTACTTCAGACCAAAACCTTAGTCAAACCAATTTATAAGAGAATCTATAAATATTTAGTCTAGAACCCTTAATGTATAAATAATAATTCTGTAAATATATTTAATAATAAAGAGTGTCACATATGCCTCATGGTGCTTCACCTGAGATAGTTAAAAAAAAAAATAAAAAGTTTAATAACAATTCTCTACTACTGTTATTTTCTGGTAAGTTTTTTGCTTTTTCTTTGGTAGCTAATTTATTAGTTTTGTAACAAGACTTTTTCTTTACTAGTTTACTGCTTTCTATATTGTTGCTTCTTTTTATTTAGAGTTACTTGAGAAGGTTCCTATTGCCAACTTTGCTAAAATCTTTTTTTTTCTTTAGCTATTTTTTTGTGTTTAGATGATCAACAGAAAGAGCTTAAACTTATTTTACAATAATTTAAATAATTCTAAATATAATAATAATAAATAAAAATTAAGTATTATTAAGAAAAAAGAATAACTTTAAATATTATTAAAAATATTTTAATTTAGATTTCTTAACAAATAATTATAAAATAGTTGTTTTTTTTTTGTTTTTTTTATAAGAGAGGTCTTTCTTCTAGTTCTTTATTTTAGTAATATATAATAAGTACATTAGTACAAATTGATATATTAAATTAAGAAAGTAGGGATTAGGGCTAATTTACTTTCAACCTATTCTTAGCTAGAATGGTTAAGAGACCTCTAGTCTATGGGTTTGATAAGAGGAAATATTTGGTTAAATTGTATAAATTTATTAAGCCATATTATATATTGTCTATCTATAGAAGTTGTAGATATGGTATTTATGTTTTCAGAAGGAGTTAATAAAAGTGAGGAGTGACATTAAAAATGTTGTCTACTTGGTTTCTATATATGTTTATATATCTTCTTTGTGATTCAATGATATATATTTGGAAGTAGGTTTGGCTTCTTCTTTAAGGGCCCTCATCTTGATTAAGTTGTCAAATATAATTCCTATTGGAATTTTTTGTTTTATATGAATGTTTTGAATTTCTTAAGCTAAGTCAGATGCTATGAATGATTCAGTCTTATTGTCTTCACAAATTTTGATAATTGTTTCTTTTATTATTTCTTTTAGTTCTACTTTGTTATAAGGGCAGGTTAGCATGTAGTAAATATCTTCTGGTATGTTAGAGCACTTTGCACAACATAAATTAGTATAAGATTTTGGGTTTTTGTTGTATAAATTTAGGTAAGTTGAAAGTTCTAAAGTTAAGATTTTGACTTTAAATGTTTTTAGTAATAATTTTTTAGGATTAGTGTTTTGACTTAGTAGTTTGTTTTAAAAGTTCAGATATGCAAATATAAGTTTTTAGTTAATGTTTAAGAAACAGCTTGTAATGTTTTTAATATATTTTTAATTGCTTTAGCATGTTGTAGAATTTTGGGTATTTGATGAATTGTATATATAGTTGGTGTGTTTAGTATATATGAAGTAAATGTATTATTAAGTACTTTGCTTGGTATTAAGTCTGTATGAAATTGATATGATGCATTTTTTATGTTAATATTTTTCTTTATTGTATTAATTTGAATTTGTAAGTTTTTTGTATTTACTATAATATTTAGAAGATGAATTATATTGTTAAAGTAGGTTTTTCTAAGTTTTTGTTTTTGCTTGGGTTAGGTCAAAAGTATTGTTGTAATTTTGTTTTTAATTGTACTGTTGTTTGTTGAAATTTGAATACTTGTTTCTATAGTTATTACTATAAATATTATTGCTAGCATTGTTAATATTAAGTAAGTTAAAGAAGAAAATGTTTGATTTATACATGCCAAGTTTGCTCATTATATAGAAATGCAAGTTAAGTGAATGATATATTATGTTTGTTTTTTTGTAATTTGATATTAATATAAGTTCTAATTTTTTTGAGAAGGTGTTTGTTGTAAAGATTTTTTATAATTTTTCTTGCTCTTTTGCAAAGGCTTAAATAAATCTATAGTTAGTATAATATTTTTCTGTTAATAGCTAAGATTTTTGCTCTTGTTTAATTTGGTTGATTTTTTGTTAAGAATATAAACACTTTAGATTTGCTAAATTCATTTGTGACAATTAACTTTTATTTTGAAAATTAGCTGTATTAAAGTTGTAAAGTAACAATAAGTTGTTTTCAGTTTTGGATTTTTGAGTTCATATCCAAAGCATGAAATATGTTGTTGTTCATTTAGTGGATAATTATTGTAGTGCCTAATTCTAGCTAAATTGTTATTAATACTTGTTACTTTGCCAAAAATTTGGAATTTTGTGATTATCTATTAAGGATTAAGGTTGTTTATATAAATGAAAGTATATAGATTAGGGTATCTAAGTGTTGTAAATGGGTTTGATGAAGAGGTTATATTATTAGTAATTGTTTTAAACCATTTTGGTGTTTTTTCTCTAGGTATTTTTTGTATATTGTAATAGAAGGCTTTCCAGTTTAGTATATTGCAATTTGTATAGTCAAGAAATTGTTTAATACAAGTAATTTTGTAGAAATTTAGTTTTTGTTTAATTGATTAAGATTGCTTTATATTTTGAAGAATTTGGTTAATAGTTGTGCCTTTTGTTTGTTTAGAAATTGGCCATAGGTTTGCTGAATATTTTAGTTGAATTTTGAGTGTATAAAGTATAAGTGTCATCTGAACTGTATTTGTTCTTATCTCATTCATAGTTAATACTGGTTGTTTTGTCAAAATTAATTCATTCAAATTGGCAACATTTTGAATTTGTTGTAATTATATCTATAAACTTTGCTTGTCAAAGTCAAATGAGTTGATACTTTTATCTAATATATAAATTTGTTGTTGTTGTTAAATGTTGTATAATGTATTTAGTACATATATGTTCAGATGATGGATTGTAGAATTTGGTATGAATCTAGCTAGTCTAGCTTTTTGTTTTACTATATTTGTATAAAGATTTGTAATTATAGAACAGTTGCATTTTGATAGATATGTGCTTTGTATTTGATATGTTGCATGAGTTAGAATAACATTGTTAATAATATATATGGCTTGCTTTTCTGTTATTTTTGCTAATTTAATCTTGTTAAGATTAAAAGTAATGTCTTGAATTAAGAATTTCTTTATGAAATTGAAGTGTTGGATTTCTGGTTAACCATATGCACAGGTGTTTAAAAATTGCTTTTAGTTTAATATTGTATATCACTTTTTCTTAAAATATTATTTTTGTTTTAGGATTAGAGTTGTTGATAATAAGAGTTGATTTACTAGAGTTGACTTTGATGTTGATATATAAAAGGAATGAGTTAACTGTTTTTAGTATGTCTTGCAGTTCTTGTTTGTCTTTAGCTATTCATACTGTATTGTCTGTGTATGCTACTACTGAGGTATATATTAACAAGATAGAGTGGTAGGTATATGTATTAAGGCAGTATCCTTTGTATATTGTATCTATATGATGAATTAGTAGATCATAATAGATTCTTTATAGAAGTAGAAAAAAAGTTTTTTCTTAGTCTATTCCATCTTGTACTGTGTAGAGTTGTGTTAATCTAATGCTTGTAATAACTGAATTCTGCCTATTATTAAGAATATAGTTTAGTAAATTAATTATAAGGGTTGGTATGTGTATTTACTAAAGTGCTTTAATTAAGAGAGGTATGTGAACTGTATTATAAGCTTTAAGCATATCTTGTGCCAAAATCCAATATTGGTTTTTTGTTAAATTGACATGTTTTATTATATGAGAAACAGTTTGTATAGATTGAAGAGTTGAAGTAAAAAGAAGTACAACATTGTTGTTTTTATTTAATATTGAGTGTTAAGTAAAGATCTTGTTGAATCGATGAGTAATTATCTTGATAAAGATTTTTCTAATATATTTAATTAATGTAATTGGGTGGGTATAAGTAAGATCATTGTTGTAATGTTGTTTTTTTAAGATTACTCATATGTTTGCATGTTCCAACTACTTAGTATTTTTTTTATTAAAAGACATGCATTAAAGATGTTTAGTAATATTTGCTTTGCTACTTTGGGTAAATGTTGTAACATTTTATTCGAAATTTCAGAAGGTCCTGTAGCTTTGTGAATTGGTGAAGAGGTTATAGTTTCTGTTAATTTTTAAAAGATTATTGATTGTAACAAGCTGTTGTATATGTTGGAATTAATGTGTGATAGAGGTTGTAAGGCTAATACCATTCATGCTCAAATTGAATATTTGTTGGATTGTGTTTAGTCCAGTTGTTGAAATATTCCTTTGTTACTTGTTTTATTTCTTCTGAGTTATTAATTATTTTGTCTGATGTTATAATCTTCTCAAATAACACCTGGTCTTGATTATGTTTAAGTATACTGTTTATCATTTATGAAGTATTGGTCTTCATATTGTTATATCTTCTTTGAATGTAAAAATTGATTTTTTTTTTGAGCATTTTGAATTTCAAGGCTTCATGCTTTTCATAGGGTCTTTTGAAGCTGTTTCAAGAATTGCAAAAAGAAATGATAGTTGAATATAATGTCTTGAGTTTGACAAGAATTAATGGCCTGGTCTGTATAGAAGGATATTTATTGTAGTAAATTATTATTGTTTTGTATAACAGAATTTATTAAGATTGATGGTCTTAAATGTCTAAAATCATTTAGATATTTGTTTGTTAGTTTGAGTGCCAGATGTAATTTGATTGCTTTGAGAGAATAGGCATAATATGTTTTAAAAGCAGTATAAGTTTTTGGTATGATTTGATTTGCAACTTTCTTGATTAAGTTTGACTATTTGTTTTAAAGTTTGTTTAGTTGTTGTATTGTTGTAATATTTTGTGTTGAAGGTATTAGTTTAAATTCTAATTCAAGTGCATTGGCAAAGTCTTCTCATTTGTCTGTTGACATTTGATGATATAAATATATATATATATATATTTTTTTAGATCATAGTAGTTTTAGCTAAAAGTTTGTTTTTCATATAATAACAATTATTTTATGATCACTGTTTGTAATATCTACTGAATCAATATTTTGAATAGGCTGAAGTCTAGTAAAATCTCAGAGTTAATCTATATGTTATCTATTTGGCTTTGGTTTGACCCTTTTTGCCATATAGGTTCAGTTATTGTATAGAATTTTATAAGACTAGTAGATAATAGTGATTGGAGTATAGTAAAGAGATTTGATGTTTATTTAAGATGGTTATAATTATCATTAAAGTTACCTATTGCAATTGTATACCAGCTATGGCTTCTTGTTTAGGATAACCAGTTGTTGACTGTGTTTTGTATAGTTTTAAGTTGTTTTAGATAGTTTGATAAAAGGTATACTAAGATAAGATGAAGCTTATTATTTGAAGATAGATGAAAGTCAATGCTTATTGCTGTGTTTGCTACTGTTTGTATATTAAATATATAAGGTTGAAGTTTATGATGAAGCATGATTACAGTTCCTATGCTAGCTTCACATTGAGAATTGTCTTTTGATTTAAAGTTGAATGTGTAGATTTTGTAGAGTAGATTGGAGAATGTTGAAACAGAAGAGTTTTTGAGTTTGGTTTCCATGATTAAGACAATGTAATAATTGTTTTTGGCACAATGTTCTAGCCAGATCTGTAGTTTTAGTAGTTTGTTAAGTCTCTGTACATTGTGAGTTACAATATTAAGATAATCTTTGATATCTATAAAGCTTTTATTAAAAAGAGTTTGTAGTATATTAATAAAATTGTTGTTGTTTAGTTGAAAAAGTGATGTGTTTTGTTTTTGAGATGTTGAAATTGGGTTATTATCTTTTTTTGTTGTTGTTATTTATTTTGCATATAGGTAAAATATTTCCTAGTTAGGTTCTGAAAAAGGTAGAAGTGCGAGAAGAAATTTAGAAATTTCTTTTATTGTATAATGTTCTCTTAAGGTTTTTAGTGTTTCAGTTGCTTTGTTTTGTTGAGTAATAGGTAGGTCTAGATTTGTTATTTTTATATTCTTTGTATTCAGTTCTTCTTGAATTTTCGTAATTGAATTTGGAATTTTAGGTTTTTGATCTAATAATATATCAGATCTCATGTCTTATAAATGTGTATTATTAGTTATTTAAATCTAGCTTTCAGATATTTTTTGAAAGTAGTATGTTTGTCTTAGCATTTATGCTGTTTTTGTAAGTCTTTTAGGTGTGTCAATTGGCAGAGTTAGGTTGTAGTCTGTAATTTCAGTTAGGTTTGTAGGTAGTTTGAGTTTATCTGTTAAATTTGCTATTATAATTGTTTCTAGAAAAAGTATAGTAAGCTTATATATACATTTGATTTTATGTATGAAGTTTTTTGCTATTGTGTCATCAGTAATTGAAAAGAAGTAAGTATTTGTAGTTTTGATTTTGAAGAGATCTTTTAGAAGATTTGGTTTTACTTTAAAGTAGTTATTTAATATAACTTAAAAAGTGTAATGCTCTCTTAACTATGCTGTTATGTCTTCTATATCTACTAGAGGGTCTGCTCTATTAATTAGAAAGTATTGTCTAAGTTGTAGGTCTTCTATGTCTTGATATGCCCATGGTAAGAAGGGTTTCATAGAAACAGGTAGTAGTAATTTAAAGTAGTGGCTAGGTATTTCTTTACAATCATAATAGTCTTGAAGTCTTTTTTTATAATAAGCTAATTTTGTAAGTTCTCTTTTTTGTATAATTGAAAATAGATTCTTTATTGCTTTATCTAAGTTTTTTGGGTCTGCTAATAAAGATGAAAGTTTAGTAAAATAGGTTTCTGGAAGTTGTTTAAAGAAGTAAATTTTGTGTAAAGCTGTAACAATTGCTCTTGTCTGTGATCTATATTTAATTGGTAGAGTGAAAAGAAGAATTTATTGTATTTCTTCTAAAATAAGTTCTGGTGATACAGATAGTTATGCTAAGTATGATGTTAGGGCATTATTTAATGCTTTTTGAATTGCTTCTGTATTTATTGCAGTTTTATCTTTTGTAAAACCCTTGTAGTATTTTAAGGCTTTGCTATATGTTTGAAAAGTCAGGTTTTGAAATTCAAGTTTGTTGTGTAGTCTATAATTAACTTTTGTCTTAATTTTATATTAATTAGATTTCAGGTATCTCTGTTAGTAATAGTTATTGCATTTGTAGTTTTGTATTTTTTTAGTGCATCTGTAAACATTTGGTTATATTCAGTTTGATGCAAAGGCATAAATTTTTTGGCATATGTAAAAATTGTGAAGAAGGTTGGATCAGTGTGTTTAAATTTTGCTTCAGTTGCAGAAGAGATTGGTCTTTGAGTTGCTTTGTTTGTAGTTTATATGTAATAAATGCTTGCATCTTTTTTTTAGATCTATATGCTTCAATTATGCTATCATATGACCATTCTTTGCAGTTAAATAGTGTAGTAACTTTGGCCTCTAGGTTGTTATTTACTTGTTGGGTCTATGTTTCTGTATAGTCAGTTTTTATTTCTGTCATATCATTTATGCTTGTATCTTTTTAAACTATTTGACTATATGTAGATTTGTTGCTTGTGTTTAGCATCATAAGATTGTTTGTTTGTTCTATTTCTATATCTATTTGATTGATTTGTTCTAGTTCTATAGCTTGGTTGCTATTTGCTATTGCTTCGTAGAGGTTTTGCATTTCAATTGGTATAGGTTTTATGTTGTGTTGATTACTTATTTTTATATTTAGTGTTTGATTCTGTAACATGGTTGTTTGATTTCCTTTTATACCTATATAAGCTTGTGTGTTGTGCATAATTATTACTGTGTTAGTATTATTTTTTTTTTCTATAATGTTTGTAGTATTATTGTTGTTGCTAGTTTGTATTATATTGTTGTTATACTGGTTTGCTGAAGATGATATCATTGCTTGTTTTGTAGGGAGTATGTTGTATTGCTCACTTTTGTTGCTAGCTAGAATTTGAGAAGAAGCAGTATATCTTTTTTTATTGTAGATATCTTTGTAAGTAGCATTTAGGTTGGTATAATGTTGTTGCTATCTAATAGAGTATTTGTGATTGCTGCTCATCATGCCTGTTGTTGTTACTTTGTAACTTTACATTACTAATAGCCTTGATAGCCTTAGTTTGCCTTCTCAGTTAAAAGTATTGAATTTTCTCTTTTTACTTTTGCTTTGTATAGTTAAAGTAGTTGTATTTTTGTTTTGTATTTTATATAAGTAGTTTTTTTGCCCAGAGTAGGCTATTTTATTTAGGTTTTCTTCTATTGTATCTATTATTTTTCTATTTTTTGTTTTTTGCTTTTGCCAATTTTTACGTTTTAAAATCTGCAAAGAAGAGTTTTTTATAAAATAGTTGTTAAGATATTTTTAACCAAAAATTATAATAAAGTTTAAAGTTATTTTTTCTTGACAATATCTAATTAATAAAAATTTTAAAAACTTTTTTACTAGTCTATAAAAATTCTTTTCATAATAAGTATTTTACTGTTTTTTTAACTTTTTGTAATAAATTCAAATAATTTGCTTTTAAGTAATACTTTATAACTAACTTAAATTCTTTTTCTTTAGGATATATTGCTCTTTTTATTAAATCTTTAGAAGCCTTCTTTATAATTTGTTATTATAAAAAATTTATTATAATAAATTATAGAAATAATATAATTGTAGCCTATGGCTACATGTAGCCATAGTACTAAATAATGGTTGGTTATACAAAATGTAAGTAAGTTGTATGAAACGTGATAGTTATACTAGCAATATGAAAGTATAGTATATGTAATGTATGTGTATATGCATATAAAAAAAAATAGATCAAAAATACTAGCTTTTAGAAAAGAGAACTAATGTAAAGTGAATGCCTACCTTAATAAGATCCTTGAAGTAATTGTTTTTTAACGAAAAAATTTGTGTTAGACAGAAGTAGTGTTATACTACACTGGTGTTTCTTTCCTTGACTATACTGGTATAGTAAACACTTGTATTTTTTTTTTTTTTGCTTGCAGACGTTGCATTTTGTTCTGGTGCATTAGGTGTCAAATATATTAAACAAGGTTGGTTATTAGAAAGATTTCTTTAATTAAATGTTAAGCAGTTATATAATATTGGTTTACTTACTCTGGTCCTATTAGCAGTCCTATTAGCAGTTCCATTAGTCATCCCATTTGTTCCAGCCATAAATATATATAAAAAAGGTGTGTTATTAGAAATCTATTCAATAAACATTACGTGATTATATCATGTTGGTTACTTACCTATTTATATTATTAGTTCTAACCATTTCAATTAAGTATTAATGATGCAAAACAAATATATATATGACACAAGGTTAATATTAAGTAAAGCATAGTTGTGGGCCTATTCAATTACTTGAAATTCAAAACTAGTTTTGAATTTCAATTAATTGAATTAAACTAGTATTTAAAATGTTGACATTAATAATAATTTACTTATCCTATTATTATGATAGTTTGATCCAAACATCAATAATGACCAATGATAATTTAACCCTAAATTCACCAGTTCTGCCTATTTACAATAAACAATTAGATAATTTAAGCTTGAACTTGCTGGTACTGGATTTTTATAATGAACAATTAGAATTATCACCTATAAATACTGCTTCCTTATCAATACAGACCCCCTCTAATATACCTAAACAACCCCCGAATAATTTGATTAATCTACCTGTTCAAAACTCTGATAATGTTATTAATGCACCTGAAACCCTTTTACAAATTCCAAAGCCTGGTATGCGATTTGAATCATGGACAGAACTTGATAAATATACCGATGTTTATTGTAACTTAAACTACTTTTTTAAAGTTATTTATGAAGCTGAATATGATAATGGATTAAAAAAGCATTGTTGTTATAAATGTGAATATCAGGGTAATTATTAAGGAAAAAAAAATATGATTGTTGAAACACAGCAAAACACACGTTCTAAATATAGCAGATGCCCATGGTTTATAAATGCTATATGCCCAAAGTCAACTGGCATTATCAGGATTATCACTATGAGTTTAGAGCAAGTAAACCATTCTTTAGATCCTCTTGCTAATAAATTTGGCATTACACACTGAACATTAACTGAGCCAATGTTAGCTAATAATGAATTCTGGACAACAAAAGGGAATCTTAGTATGCATACACAATGTCAATTACTTGAAGTAAAATATGAAAATATTTTTTTTTATCTCAAGACTTGTCAAACACTATTCAAAAGGTTAAATAGAACAAATGGTTGATTATAAAGCTGCAACATTGATTAATGAGCTTATTAAATGTAAAGCTGAGGATATTAGGTAAACTATAAATTGGTATGTGGATCCAACAACCAACTCTTTAGTTTCATTATTCTGAATGACACCAGAACAATATGAACTTTATGTACAATATAGTGATATAGTTCAATATGATAATACTTACTCTACTAATAGGTTTAAAATGGCACTTGGACTTTTTGTTATTGTTGATAATAATAATCAGTCTCGGTTGGTTGGCCAAACATTAATGAGTGATGAAACATTAGAGAGTTTTGAATGAGTATTTAGTTCTCTTATTAAAGGAACAAACACTTTACTCTTAGTTATTATAACAGACAATAACTTTGCTATTGATAACGCTATTGCAAATTTAATGCCTGATACCTATCATATATATTGTATATATCATATTGGACAGAATTTATTAAAAAATCTAAAGTCTAAATTGGGTTCAGAATATAATAACTTTATTAAAGCTTGATATAAATAAGAAATACTCTATCTTAAATAGAATTTGACTGTCTCTAGGACTCTCTACTCAAATGGTACCCTGCCTCAGAATCATATCTTAATAGAGCACTTGGCTCTCAAAAACATAGATGGGCATTAGCTTATATTTTATGTATTTTTACAGGAGGGATTCAAACTACGCAAAGAGTAGAAGGGCAAAATGCGATAATTAAAAGTGCTATTAATAGTCATACATCTATTTTAGACCTATTTCAAAAAATTGAATTACAATTTAATCGTATATCTACTACAATAAAATATAAAAATTAGGCTCAATCTGTTACTGGTCCAACACTTATACATTTAAGTTATGATTTTTCACCTATTATTGATAAATGGATTGTTGACTATTTAATTCCTGCTGCTCTTTCTATGCAACGACAAGAAATATCACAAGCCATTTGGTATTCTTCACAACAAATTGATAAGACTTGTGTCTTTGAAATTGAGAATAAAATTGAATTACCTAATACTAATTTTGCAGAAGATACTGTTGACGTTCTATTAATACTTTTAAAAGAACTTATACCAATAAATAAAGTTGATGATGTTGTTAAGATTTGAGAACTTGTTCATCATAGATGTACAAAAAAAATTATGTTGTTCTTTTTAATGATAAATCTCACCTTTGCACTTGTCTTGGTCTTGTCTGATGTGGTATTGTATGCTGGCATTTTTTTTGCCTACTAGAAAATTCAATATATGCAAAATTTCATATAATGCTTATATCTAAACGATGGTATAAAGATGAAAAACAACGTGAACCTACCTCAATTTTTTGCCAACGAACTTTTATTGATGGTTTTCAGGAATTTACCAATACTATTATATATAATGAAACTTATATAGAAATGTCTTATAATATTGTTAATATTCCTTATGAACATGTTTATAAATCTTTAAATCATCGAAAGGAATATATAACAGCTAATGGACTTTCAAAAAAAATGATTCAAATGGGATTAGATGCAGGACCATCGGCAATACAAGAGCTAAACAGTTTTATGAAGGACTTTATAACAAAACACATGCCAAAGAGTAATCAAAAATTACTACAAAATAACTCCAAAAAAGAATTACCTCAAAGAAACCCTAAAAGAACGTTATTAGCTAAAACATATAATATGCAAAGTAGTTTTGATGAATCTGACTGTTATGAATCTTCTGATTCAAATTCTAATGACAATAATGAATCATATTCTCAGGATACTGAGAATATAGACCCATTATTAATTCAAAATCCTATTATTCATGCAAGAAAAGGTGCTTTACACAAAACATGGTTCAAGAGATCACAAGAAGTAAAACAAAAAACTAAAAAGCATCAGAAAACTAAGAGGCGAAAACCAACTGAATGTCAGCAGTGCTATAAATCTGGACATAATAAAGCTGGCTGTGAAAAATGGCATCAAAAAAATCAAATTCCTTATTTTTTTTAAAGCATAATATATTATTGAGATATGTATATGTATGTAAATTAAATATTTATTGCTTTTAATGCTTACTAATTATTTTTAACTAAAAAGTATAGCTTACCAAACTAATATATTATTCAAATTATAATTGACAATAGTATTAATTCCTAGTAGTTAATATTAATTAATTGAGTAGTTATTAGTTTATAATAATTAATAGTAGTTAGTATATTGAATTTAGCAATTTATAATTAGTATATTACATAATTAGTGAGTAAATGAATTAATTAGTAGTTAATAGACTAAAAGTAGCAAGTTTGTTTTAGTTTAGTTGTTATTAAGTAATAGATTAAAAGTTAATATATTAGATTTAGTAATTTAGTAGTTAACAAGTCATAATTAGAAAATCATCTAAAGGTAGTAATTTATATTTATCATATAAGATTTGCTTTACAAATTTATTAGTAATCAATTTAAAAACTATCTGGTTTTAAATAACCTTATAATTAGTGAGTTGTTAGATACATTTTAATGATTTTTTCTTTCTTTAAAGATAATTAAGTATTTAAATAAGATATATCTTCTTTATATCTTTTAATTTCATTATACTTCAAAGCTTTTTTATTTTTAATTTCTTGATATAATTATTTTTTTCATCAATAATAATATAACAATCTTCAAGTTTTTATTTAAGAGTTTTGGCTTAATTTTTAATTTCAGTATATTCTTTTTTTCTTTTTTCTTTTTCTGTAAATAAATCATTATCATTATTGTAACATTTATTTTTTTTTTCAAAACTTCAGTTTTATTAGTTTCTATTAATTTTTCTTTAATATAATTTGTTTTATTATCAATAATATTTTTAGAAATTTCTTCTTAAATAAAAGAATATTTATTATCAAATTCTGATACTTCATTAATATTATTAAAATAAATATCATTTGGCATAACAAAATATAAAATATAGTCAAAATTTTTATTCATAAAACTAGCATTATTATAGCCAATTATAGGTTGCAAAATATTATAATTTTTAAATAAATAATCATTTTTATTATTAATAGGTTCAAAATATATTCTTTCTTTATTTTCTTTGAATAAAAATTATTAAACTCATTTAGAAATTTGATCCTTATTTTAATAACTTTTTCTGATCAACATGATTGTTACAGAAATAAATTTTGAATATCTATTTTCTGAATTGAGTATGACAATTAGTTTCATAATTTTTTAAATATAAATAAATTAGTAATATCAAATAGATAATAAAAACTGTCATACTAAGTAATCCTTATCAAAATTTTTATTTATCTCTTTTTGGTAATTCTTATAACTACAAAGAATTCACAGACATTTATCTTTTCTTTATAATTGAATTCTTTAATTTAATGCACAAATCCATTGTATAATATTAATGTAAATAAAATATATTGCCAATTAATAATTACATTTTGTGTAATATAATAATTAATGTAATTATTAAGTATATTAGTACACCTTATTTTACAGATAAAACTCTTATTATTTTATTTAATTTAACTTCTCTAATTTATTCTTCTAAACTCTTTTATATAATAAATCCTCTTTATTTATTGAATTTCACTTCTTTGATTTATTTAATTAATTGCATTACTGTAATTAATTGCTAAATATTCATATCAAGGAATTGATCATCATACATATTCTTATATAAGTTCCTGTCAGAATATTTTTATTATGTTCTTGAATCTAACAATATATAATTCAGCATTTGTTTTTAGTTCAAAGTTAGGATAAAAACAGAAAATAAATTATGTATCTAATTGGCATTTGTTTGGTATTTAAAAAAATTTTTATTCAGTTTATTTTTTAAATATAAACTGTTAATCTGTTTTGACATACTTTATACTATTTAAATTATTTATATTAAAACTTTAGTATTTTATTAGTTTTTTTAAAAAATTTTATAATTAGTAAAATAAATTATTATAATTTACAATTAATATTAATAAACTTTATTTGCTGTAAACATGAGTTATCATTTATTTTTAATATAATTTAAGACTAATTTGAATGAAAACAAATTAGAATTGATACTCAAAATAAAACCTATCTAAAATTAGTTTCAAAAAACTGATCTAAATCTAGTTTCAGATTTTCTAAAAAAATCTGTAACTTTGAAACTTTAAATTCTGAAACTATAATCCAAAACTCTAAAACTATAATCTAAAATTTTAAAAATTATAAGTTAAATAATACAAACAAAATAATTTAGACTAACAAAATAATAATGATAAGTAATAAATTATTTATTTTATTTATTTTAAATAGCTCAATAAACAGAATAAAATTATAGCCAGCAAGTATTATAATTATAGTTTTTCTAAAGATTTAAACCATTTTATTGTCTTTTAAAATAATTATAATCTTTTAATTTATACAATAGCAAAAAGTTTTATTAATACTTCTGAGTTATTTGTTATTATTATTTACTTTGATTATTTTTATTACTGTATTCTGAATTCAAATAAATAATTAGAGCTATAATCTTCTAGAAGCACATTAAAATTAAATCTATAAGATTTTTTGGTTTATTTGCATTTTCTTAATTAGTTTTTATAATTTATTTTAATTTTCATTCTTTTTCATTTATTGTTAATAGAATTTGGTTACAGCAATCAATATATATTTTAAAATAATATGTTTATTAGATTTTATACTTTTAATAATCACTTTTTACTTTAAAGAATTAAAAAAAAATTACTTACTAAATAAATTATATTAATATTTTGATAAATATTGTGATAGGTTATATAGATAGATTCAGAGATGGGGCAAATGTGACAGATTGTCACTAAAAAAATAGATATATTACATAACATTCCTCAAAGATACAAGAGCCAGTTTTTCAATTTGGTACTGGTTGAGGTAATTGAAAAGGAGTATTACAAGATGAGTATTATAATATAAAAGAATAGAATAATATTTTATAAATTAAAAGGCTTTATAAATTTTATTAATATTTTTGTAAAGAGAAATACAATTATAGAAGTATATTACTATATAACTCTAAACTATGAGCTTAAACTCTTGGACTACTCTAAACTATACTGAATTATATTGAGATGCTTTGTAAAAGAAAAAATTTCATCCTTTTTATAATAAATTTATTATAAAAAGAAGCTGTATAAAATTATGACTCTTCTTATTATTTTTAACACTTCTCAACCTTATTTGTTGTAATCTTTAACCTCTTTTCAAACAACCTTTTGTTACTTTAACATTTCTTACTGTTTTTATAAAACTGATAAAAAATGTTTTAGTTTCATGATCCTGGGCCAGAACCTATTATATTGTCTTCAATCATACCTTTTTGACATCATCTCACACCTAACCCAAGTAAGACAGGTGGAATCAATATTCATTTCTAGCACAACAGATTGGTTCAGGTCAATCTTACTTTAATTGGAGAGGATGGTAAAGTTTTGCATGGAGGCTTGTATGCTTTTATATGGCTTTATTGGAGCCAGACATACATGTTTCAAATAGATCATTATGAGCACCTTTAATTAGAGAAGTATACCACAATAATATCCATTTTGCAGGTCCTATGAAGTGTCAGTTTTACCTCTGACAATATTATTATTATGAATTAATCATGGACCTATAATATAACATGATTTTTGAAATAATCATGCTAAAATCAATAATTTATCAAATTAGCAAAATACTCATTTGGTTAATTTTTTCTATGGTGTCTTAGGAATAATGATAATAGCTGTAAATCCAAATTTAATAATTAAATCCAGATATATCAGGAACAGAGTTTGTACAACATACAATGTAGTGTATAGTTTACAGGCAAGTTAATATATGTGTGCGATTCTCAACACTTGATTGGTCCACATGACTCTATTCATCACATATTGTTATGCATTGCCTATTTTTCATATGTCATTTCACACCTTATACTGGTGGCTTGACTATTGCACCTGTAAACTTATATTATGTCTATCATACATATATAAGATGAATGAAAATAAAAGCCAGAACACCATTAAATTAGAGATTATAATAAATTGTTGATTTTTTAGCATAAATACTGGTGGCCCGATGTGAATTATCACATATGTTTATTAGATTTTGAGGATTTTCCATTTTTTTTTTGTAGTATTTTTTATTGCGTTGATGAAATGATAATCACAGTCGCAGTTGAGAGCTGCCAGATTTGAACTGGCACTTGTTGACTTATAATTTTTGTCATATCCTTTGTTGAGTTAAAATACTATATATAGAATGCCATTTTCTAACGCTAACGCTAATAGTAATTTGATCTAAGGTACGTGCTGATCATTTGAGAATATCAATTATTTTGTTCTAACCAAATATATATATATCTCTCATGCTGAATTTCTGTTATGAAGTGAATGCGTGCTACGCCGAATTTCTAGTTGTGAAGTGAGTACACACTATGCCGAATATGATTAATTCAAAAAACTCAGCCAAAATAAATTGAATGTATTCTACTGCTGTACTGATTATTATAAACTTTGCTAATTATGTTTTGGCAGAATGTGTAAATTTTTGAATTGTACTAGAAATGGAGTATGAAATACAGAGGATTTGATTTACTTAAGAATGAAATGTTGTGTGCGATTTTAAGCATATGATTGGGCTATTCTTAATCATGACCTTGTGTAGCTGGTGTCAAACATGCGACCCTCAGAAGACAACACAAGGATGGACAAGTGGGAATAAAGATATTGATGATTGCATTAAAGAATTTCAACTTAAAGCTACTTCTTATAAAGATGTAATCGAATGGATTCCTTTTAATAGGTTAGTTTATGTTCAAAATGTTGGCGATAAAGTTTTGGCAACGTGGTTAGATGGAATACGATATACAAAAGAAGTATATGATGGAAATAAATATACACAGTCACGTATACCATCATGTAAAGTGGAGCTTAAAATATTAACTAGAAGACAAAGTTTATTAGATATATTAAAAGAAGTAAGTCAAAATACTTATTAATTAATATGACGCGATATATATACTTTATTTTAATATACAGTATGCTTAATAAGTTTATAGATTATGTACTATTAAAGAATAATAAAGTGTATGGACTAACTCAGAACACACCCACAAACGAATATATGTTGGTATTTGATGAATTTGGTTCTAAAAGAAATAAAAATAATGGAACATGTGCAAATTGCAACCAATCTAACACATCTGAAGCTTGGTGATGGACGAGTGGAAATGAGGATATCGACAACTGCATTAAGGAATTTCAACTTAAAGCTACATCTTATGAAGATGTA
>CAJVQA010001392.1:0-25860 GCA_910591915.1 Cetraspora pellucida | reverse complement strand
AAACAGATCTGCAATACAGGGTTAGTACCAATTCCCCAAAATTTTTGTCTATATGTATTTTCAAAGGACAAATTTTTCAGTTTCTCTTGTTCTCCTTTAGTTAGTCTACTTATTTTTAGCTGCCTCTTCTTTTCTTGTACCTTTTCTGGATGCTTCTCTTTTTTACTTAGTCCTACCAGAGTGGTTTAGACAGCCGTTTTTGTGTAAACTTGATTTTTGTTTCTTGCTGAATTTGTGTTTGAGTGATCAGCGGGAAGAGTTTTTTTTTGAATTGTATAAAATGTAAATATGAAATAAATACAAATATAAATATAAAATATATATAAAATATAAATACAAATTATATACTAATATTAATATAAAATATATACAAATATTAATATAAATATATAAAAATCTTTATCTAAAAATTTCTTTATATATAATGTTTTTTGTATAAACATCTTCTTTTCCTTCTACAATTCCATTTTTAACTAAGACAATAATATCATCTTTTGATTGAACTCATGACAAAGCTACATATAATTGTTTATATGTAAAGACTGATTTAGGCAAATATAATTGGAATTGTTTGATTTTGAGTTTTGTTAATTGTTATTGTAAAAGATAATTTAATAGGAAATTATCTTCTAATTAATATAAATAGAAGGTCAAAATCTGATGATAATAATCTTATTTGAGATATAAATATTCTTTTTCCTTGGTTGACTCCTATTAAAATTTTAGCATCTAAAATATTTTTATAATATTTTCTTATAATTAATCTTGTACTATTATATAAACCTTCTACAGGATTAAGGTTTCTTAAAAGAATAACTGGTACATTTTCTTTTAATACTAAATAATATAGTGGCATTCCATTTGGAATTAATTCATTTAAAAATTCTAATGAATAAAGACTTAAATTAACTTCATCTTTATTTTTAACTAAATTAGCAGAATAATAAGTATATTTATCTTTAGTATTACTAGAAAGTTTTTTCAGTATTTGTTAATTAATTTCTTCAATAATACTATTTAATATACTTAAAATTACTCTTTGTTTAATATAATTAGAATCATGATAATTTGTATTAATATCATCAAAGACTTCTAATATTAATTCATCAAGATTTTCATTATTAAGAACTATATTATTTAGTAATTTTATAATATCTTTACTAATATCAGTATATACAGGTACTTTTTCTTTACCAACTTGTAATAAAAAGTTAACAAAATTTTTTTGTTGTTGAACTCTCATATTAATTGTTAATTTTATAATTTGAAAATACTTTCAAAGATCAGAAGATTTTAAACATGCATTAATAATATTAGTCCTTGTATTTCTAATTACTACAGGCAATATTTGTTTAAAATTACTACTAAGAACTATAATTTTACCTTCAAAAGGTTCATCATTATCCTTTTTTTTTTTTTTTTTTGTTTATGCTAAGGTTGTAGTTATCAGTAGCTATTGTCTTTATTGTATTTAATTATAATTACATAACTTGTACAAGATAAGTATACAACTAGCCACATATACAAATTTTGGTTATTTATTTTAAGTAGTCTGTCTGCATAGTAGGTTTTACACTAGATGCTATACCTGCAATCTATTAAAATATTATCTATTTAAATACTTTGATTCCTATACTTATACTAACAAATAGCCACAAGTTCCTGTATACCTAAGTGTCATCTAATCTAACTGTGACCTTCTTGTCTGTATATCCATCAAGCTATTACATATTTCAGAATATATCATCTAACTATAAGGCTCCAGGAAGCTCCTCTGCTAACTAACTACCCATATTTAGTATCTTGTTAAAAGGGCTTATCCTTGCAAAGTTCAATCAGACCCTAGCATCAACTTTATAGTATATCCCTAGTACTTATAGTATACCTCTGTTTCTGATCTCAGACTTTCAATCCAAATAGCCTGGTAGAACTATGAACTGTTTTTGGTACCCTATAGTCTGCCCCTCAAGGTCTTTTTCCTCCAGTTTAAGACTTTTAGCAGCCTGATTGATGGTACCCCTTACCCAAGGTTCTTGCCTGCCCAATTTCTTCTACATTAGTTTGTTTTCTAGATCTAGCCTTTACAGTAGTACTGTTAAAAATTTGTGCTATCTTTCTACTCAGGTCTTCTCAAGTGGGCTTTAGTTTCCCAGTTCATAGATTTATATGATCATGAGAACTTATCTTGAGTTTGCACCACCCGATGTTAGTTTGCATTCCTCTGTATAACTCCAATATTGTACAGATGTCTTATAACCTGCCAGTTATCTGATGTGACCATGTTACAGGTACTGATCCCAACTGATCAATGAAATGC
The DNA here is from genome assembly GCA_910591915.1 of Cetraspora pellucida. Taxonomy (NCBI): domain Eukaryota; kingdom Fungi; phylum Glomeromycota; class Glomeromycetes; order Diversisporales; family Gigasporaceae; genus Cetraspora; species Cetraspora pellucida. Next base: position 23,543 of record CAJVQA010001392.1, on the reverse strand, counting down.
TATTGCTGTAATATTGCTTACCTCTTGTAATACTGATATAATATAGGTAGTTTTTCAAATTTTCATTGTTAGTAGGTTTTAAACTTCTAACCTACTACTTGAAGAGTTGACAACTTAACTACTTCACTAAGTCATTATACCCCTTCTATCATTATTCATTAAATCCTTAAAAGTTCTATCAATAGCTTTAAATGCAAATCTATTAATAATTGGAGCTTCATCCCATAAAATTACTTTAGTAATTCTAATTAATTGAGCTAATTCAGATTGTTTTGTAATATTTAATACTGTAGTTTCAATTAATTTTAATGGAATTTAAATTTTGAATTAGCAGTTCTTTCACTATTTATTAGTAATGCAGCAATTTCTGATGATGGTACAGCAATTGCAATTCTATTTAAACCACTTGATAATCTTACATAAGCTAAGATCAAATTATATAAAAATGTTTTTCCAGTTCCTTTAGGTCCATTAACAAAAAATAAATTTTGATTTATTTTTTCATTAATTGTATCTATAACAGTATCAAATATTAATTTTTGATTACTATTTAAATTAGATAATTTATTTAAAGTTTGATTAATTTCATCTTGATTATAGGGTGTAGTGACTTAGTGAAGTGGATAAGTTGTCAATCCTCCAAGTAGTAGGTTGGAAGTTCAAAACTCACTGACAGTGAAAATTTGGAAAACCACCTATATTACACTAGTGTATATGGGCATCTGTGCAATATTGGAGTTACACAGAGGAATGCAAACCAGCATCGGGCAGTGCAAACACAAGATAAGTCCTTGAAACCGGTATTACAGTAATGGCTATTTATTGATTAGTTGGGATCAGTATCTGTAACATGATCGCACCAGATAACTGGCAGGTCATAGGGCATCTGTGGCCATGTAAATCTGTGAACTGGGATAACCGGAAGCCCACTTGGAAAGACCTGAGTAAAGAGGTAACACAGATCTTTGACAGTACTACTGTAAAGGCTAGACCTAGAAAACGGATACCAATGTAGAAGGAATCGGGTGGGCAAGAACCTCAGTTGAGAGGTACTACCAACCAGGCCATCAGAAGACTCGAACTAGAGAAAAAGGACCTTGGAGGGCAGACTCTGAGATACCAGGGACCAGTTACAGTCCTATCGGGCTATCTGGATTGGGAGTCTGAGGTTGGAAACAGGGGTATACTAAAGTACTAGAGATATGCTATGAAGTCAGTGCTGGGGTCTGGGTAAACTCTGCAAGGGCGAGCCCTGTTAACAAGATACTAAACGTAGGTAGTTAGTTAGCAGGGAGGCCTCCTGGAGCCTTACAGTCAGGTGATGTACTTTGAAATATGTAATGGCTTGACAGATGTATAGACAGGAAGGTTACGGTTAGGTTAGACGGCACTTAGGTGTACAGAAACTTGTGTGCTATTTGTTAGTATAAGTATAGGGATCAGAGTGTTTAAATTAGATAATCTCCTAGTAGATTGCAGGTATGGCAGCTAGTATAGAACCTGCTGTGCGGGCGGACTACTTAAATTAGACAACCAAAAGTTGTATGTGTGGCTAGTTGTATACTCACCTTGTACAAGTTATATAATCATAATTAAAAATACAATAAAGGCAATAGCCACCGATAACTACGGTCTTAGCGAAAGCAAAAAAAAAAAAAAAAAAATATTCAGAATCATCTGAAGTACTGTTATATAATCATTTATAAAATGCAGATTGCCTTCTTTAATGCCAATTAATCATACATTCTCTATTAACTGTTCTTTTTTTTCTTTACAATTTCATTATTGTAAATATAAACCATAAGTAAATCAGTTTTATCAAAATTATCAAAGCAGAAATTTCTATTGCCAAGTCATTGATTCTTACTATTTGTATAAGAGACATTGAATATTCTATGATATTGTTAACCTGTAGTTTTTCTTTTAATTATAGTGATAACAAAAGCTGCTCAACTATAGTATGATAACTATAACTTGACAGATTCTATATCAAAAGTCTACACAAGACTTAACAAAATACAAAGTGATTTGGAATTTTAAAGCAGAGGCAACAATAGATAGTATATGAAGATACTAAATATTGCATTTAGTTTATAAACTATGAAATATATAAAGATACTTTTTATTGAAGTGTATAAAGACACTTAGGTGAAGTGTAGAAGCACTTGTGTGAAGTGTAGAAGCACTTGTGTGAAGTGTAGGAGCACTTAACTTTCTTGAAGGGTCAGAAAATAGTGCTTTTATAGATATTTTATATATATAAATAATTACAATAAAGACTACTCTATTACTAATAAATGCTATTTATAGTAATAAGAACTAATGTATATAATAGATATAATATATATAATAAATATAGTAGATATAATAGAAATGATAGATCTGTTAAAAATAATAGATCTAATAGAAATGTAATATCTGTAAGATCTGTAAAATTTGTAAGATCTGTAAGAAATATAAGATTTCTAGTACAGTAATTTGAACCAATCAGAATCAAGTCACATGTATTAGAATTAGTGCTTTCATCAAAATTATCCTGATCTCGTAATTCCATAATCAGAATCATATGATCTTGTGCTCATTAGAATCGTCTCAGTGAGCTGAATCCAATGATGGTTGTTTCATCCAATTTGGTTTGGTACATCAAAGGTATAGTCAAAAATATGTAAAACTCTTAATGTTAACAATATTGATAAATTAATCAAAAATATATAATACTTGTATTGATATTAAATAGGTTATAAATCAATATATGATTTACAACTAGAGAAATTGATGCACAAGTTGAAACTTGCTTGTAAATACAAGTAGTTATATGTTTTCTAGCATATAAATTTACTGAATTAGGCCTTCTTTTTTCATAAATATTGTAGTAATCATTCAAATTATAAACATAAAAATAATTAATTTATTTTTAATTAATGTTAATTTATTTTATATTTTAAAAATGTTTATTAGATAATTCAAAAAAAAATTTAAATAAAAATTGTACAAATTAAGTACATATAGTAATATACAACTAAAAATAAAATTAGACAATCTAAAGAGTTGTTTGTTCATATCTAATGTTATTTAAAATTAGTCTTTAAAATTATTTTTTTTATTTATTTTAAATATTTTTCTAACTTATACATATTTTATAATTAGTTATACAATAAAAAAAAAAAAAGATAAGTATTTAAGAATTGATTTGCTTAAGAATTTACTTGATAATTTTACTAAATTATTCATTTTTATGCAGATTATAATATATAATCTATATGTGAGCTTATGCTAATTTCTATTGAATTTTTTTAATAATACTTATATATTCAAAAAATAATCTTTGATTTTTTAAGAATGTTTTTTGACAATTTTTTGCATATAATTATTAATAATTTGATAGCAGAAAGAGAAACTAATATTATGCATAATATTAATTGCAGTTTATAACATTTCTAATGCTAGTAGATATAATTTAACTTCTAATTTGAAGTTATTAAAAATTTATTTCTTATTTCTGCAAATATATAACACAAGCTCACAATAAATTTTTTGCCTTATTTTTGCTATAGGTAAACCTGTTATTAGAAATTAGAATTTTAACCATTTGGTTAAAAAAACTTTTTAAACATAAATCTTTTTTCTTAATCATTTGCTAAAAACAAATATGATCAAGCCTTAAATCAAATTCATAACATTTTTATACAAAAGGTCTGTAAGCATTTTAACTTGCTTAGCAAATGTATAGTTTATAATTAATTCTATATTAATTAATAAAATAATATTTAGAAATATATAAACTACCTATACAAATTATATGTTTATCATAAAACTTATTGATAAGTTAGCTATATTACAAAACATTATTAATCTTGTAATCTCTAAGCAATTTGAACTATATTTGAACTATTAACTTATACAAAATTAGACCTTCAAATATAATTTACTATAAATCTGTTTCTAGTAAATAGTACAACTATGTTGCACAACTACTTTATTAAATATTATAATAAGTAATTAATTTGTTGCATTTTAAGCTTAGTCTGTTTAAATAATCAGATTTGCTTGTGTATTATGAAATTAATAATTTTTTGTAACATGACTAATCTACCTAACTTCATAGTTTATTATATTTGTTATCTCAATTCATATTATTATCATTTATTTTAACTAAATTAAAAATTGCTGATATTTGATTTTTATTAATTTCAATATACATTGTTGAATTAGAAACTTCTATTTATTTACTTTTGTTAGATTTAACAATGCATATATAATGTTTATAACATATTTGTTGCTCAATTGTTAAATAATTATAAGAAACATAGGTTTTCTTTTTTGAGCTTTTTTATATACTAACTGTGTAAACTGACAAAAACAACCTGTTTTAGTACAATTTTTTATAGAGCATAGACCTTTATTTTCTAAAATCATAATTGAAAGTTTTTAAAAACAAATTTTAATATTTAAGATAAAAAAATAGTAGCATATCAACAAAATTCTCAAATAGCAAGTCTGAAAGAATTATTATATAGTAAAAGTGAAGAAAATAATAACATGTTAATAGAATTATAGAATGTTTATTAAAGAATGATGCATCAATACACATTCAAATTGCTAGGTTATGTTAGACAGACACTGTATAATCATATAATTATGTACTTGTTATGCATGTAAATTTTTATAAAGTTTATTAAATAAATGAATTGAATAATTTTATTAAATAATGGATTATGAACAACAAGTTGAATACTTTAATAAATAACAAGTTACATTATAATTTTACATTCCTCATGGGCTTAATATACTAGTAATATGTAGTATAATAATAGTATATTAAGTAAATTAGTCAATCTGAATTTTTATTTATATATATCATTTAATAACCAATAAAATCAAACTTTACTTATGCTTAGTGCTTCTGAGAACATTATATACCTTCTAAATTGTATTCAAATTATTTGCACTTTTTAACTTTAATAAGGCATGCAGTACACAAACCTTAAATGATTTAGAAATACCTAGTTATATTACAAATAGTTTTATTTAAATCTTTACTTTAAACTATGTTGACAAGCAAATATCATTAGATATAATAACTAACAACAATCTGACAACATTTGAAAATAACAAATACAAACTTAAATACACCTCTTTTATTTATTATAATATTATCTTTGCAATATATAAAAACCTTTGACTTTCATCTAGAACAATATAATATGATTTGTTTTATCTAACTTTATTATTACTACAACCCTTAGTATTACAGTAAGACCTCTCTAAGTGCACACTCTATAAGTGCACACTCTATGTAAATTCTTTCTAAATGCATGACATAACTTGGCCTCTACTTATAAGAGAATTATAGATTTTGCACTCTATAAATGCACTATCCCTTTAAGTACATGTTTTGCTTTTTTTGACTATAGTCCTGAGGGGGGTGCACTTATGGAGGTCTTACTATAGTTAAAACTAAACTAATTTTATTTTTTTTACTATATAAATAAAAAAATAGATTATTACATTACCTATAAACAATCTTTTCTTAATTATTTTATAATAGACTAGAGGTTTACTGACTATTTTAGCAAAGAATAAATTAAGAATAAAGTAACTTTTATTACTATCTCTACTAGCTTAGTTTATTTAATATGTATTTTATATATGTAAATTTACTAATTAATGAAAAAGATAAAAAATAAACCTCTCTTTAAACAAAAAAAATATATAAATAAATATTAATTCTCTTCTGCATACTAAATTGTTTTGATCTATAAAACAAAAATGTACCTTATTGTTAACTTTTGAATTATCTAACCTTGAGTTATGTTATAAAATGTAAAATGTAATCTTAGAATTTATATGTTATATTCTTTAACAATTCGTTTTATGACAATTCATTTTATGACAAACAATTTGTTCAAAATCAGCTGTTAACCAATCAGAGTTGATGCACGCTACGCTGTGATTGGCTAGTGATGGGTTTGATCACATGATCTTAGATGGGCATGCCAAATTTTTTATCCGTGCCCCGAACCCTATACTACATTGTCAGCATATGATTCTCAACTCCAATCAGTTTTCTCACAATATTTTGCGGGTTGTGTGACGCGTTGCGTATTGCACCTCATTATGATCGAGTGATCCATGATTGTTCCGTAAGAAAGACTATTGTATCAAATAATACGCTCCGGACAATCAGACGATTTTTAAACAAACCAGTATTTAACAGTTATATATATTTAATTAATAAAAAAAAAATACAATACAATTATATTGTCACAAAATATTACTAAAATCTAAAATTAGTATATATACTATTATATTTGAGTAATTTCTAAAGTATAATATTTTTTTTTGTTTCTATACTACGAATAAGACAAACTTAACAACTCCCAGAGATGCATTATTAAATAAAATTATAAGAATTTTTGTTCAATATTTCTCTCATAGCTTTAGCCATTTTTTCACCAACTATCATATGTTCAACTTGACTAACCCTTGAACCTTCAACTAAACTAGTTTCTCTCATAACCTGTTCAAATTCCTCAAATTCATCTTCTTCCATAAGATTAGTATTATCATTTCGAATCTCTCGAAGGTGCATTAAATTTGAAATATTACTTGGTGCCCACAAATAATCGCATAAATGTTTTTGTTCTATTGGTAATAAAATTTCTTTTAATAATATTGTTAAAGGTTCGTCTAATGATTCATGAAGTACTATTGGATGTGATAAAAATTCATCCCCTACTCGATTTCTTTGATTAGATATATTATGTAACATATGAAAATGTGAATGTTCGACTTTAATAACGTTTAACATACGAAGTGCAAGATCTAAACATTCTTTTGATGAGATATGTTTTACTTTTCCAAGTCGATTAATCGATACAAAGATTGAAATAAAGTGTCCTAAGAATGGAAAACATCTGTTATCTTGTCTAGCTTCTAAAGGAAACTTTGCACATGATCGTCTTGATGATATGGAATATGTTTCGAATTTTGATATCCAAGTATCAAGAATTTGAACATTATTAAAGTCAGTCGGTATTGATGTCGGCATCGTTGGAAAAGGAAATATCGAGTGTGATGATGTTAATGATGGTAATGGTTGCATTAGCACTGGTGAAAATGATGGTGATGCTGATAATGGTGGTGATGGTAACGAGTTATTAATATTAAGTTGGTGTGGTGTAGAATTTACATTTTCATATTGAGTTCTTAGAGATGTTGAAGAAACTTTTAGAGGGATTGGAGAAGCCTTTAGGGATGCCGAAGTATTTAAGGATGTTGAAGAATCTTTTAAGGAGATTGAAGAAGCTTTTAGAGATATTGATGAGTTTGTGGAAGTTGAAGTTGAAGTATCACTATCGGATTTTAACAAGGGCGCTAATAATGTCTGTTCGAATTCACCAGTTTTCGTTATTCTACGTGTAGCTTTTGGACGATTTTCGCGCCGCATTGATCTTCGTGGTAAAGTAGGACCTTTTTTACTAGAACTTCTTGTTAAACTTGGAGTTTTTTGTAATGAAGTATCTGAAAATAATTCCGTCAACGAATTATTTACAATATCAACTTGATGTGTAAATTTTTCATGCAATCTCGGATATGCATCTATTAATTTTTTCATCATTTCCCTATTTCTATCTCGATTACATTTTCGTACCAACCACTTCCAACAAGCTTCGATTCCTTCGTGAAATCCAATTTCCCAACAAACAGACAGGCATCCGACCCCTTTTGCTAGATTATTTGCTAATTCTGAGTCCCACTTTTTTGTATACATTAATTTTAATGTACAATAAAAATTAATCATATCTTCTTCGTTAACTCGATATGGCAATTTAACAATGATCTGTTTTTCTTTTCTCATGTTAGATTTTGGTAATGATGAAATGTTTGATGATGTTTGTGTAAGTTGTTCTTTAAAGAATTGTGATTGAAACAAGACTATAGAATGCAATCGAAGTTCCGAAGGTATTCCTGCACGAATAGCCAAACCTTCTCGATCTTCGAACGATAATCTAACATCACTATACATTTTCCCATTATCCCAAAGTAACTCTCCTACACTTGGATAATTACTAATAGTAGTCTTTTGACTCTGTGAATGTTTGCGTTTAATACTCCCCGTTTTTTTAGGAGACATGGAGTTTAAGGTATTGTTATAAGCCGAAAATGTTGTTGAATTTGAAACTTTAACATTATTAGCTTCCGGTTTAGTTGAAAATTCCATGTCGGTATCGGATATCATGTTTAACCTATAACTTTCTTCTCTTGTAACTGATGACTTGTAAAGTATCGTTTTTTAATATACTTGTACAAAACTATCCTTCAATATATTATTTACTTGTTTTTCGTATTGATTTGATAAATAACGGTTTTTTATAAATTTTCTGTCCTTTCTTTCAAAAAAAAAAAAAAAAAACCACTTTCTCTTAACTCTATACAACTCATAAATATTTATTTATTTTTTTTTTTTTTGAAAAACAAAAGACAACCTATAAAATTGCTATTGTTTACATATATGTTATTATGTTATGTATGTATTTTAAGTTTTCGGGTATAAAAGCTGCTTTTCTGCAAATGATCGAATTAAAAGAATTATTTTTCTAATAATATATTGAAGTTAAAAGATTGTTTTACGTTAAGGATCTTTTTAAAAGAGAAGTAAGATAGGAAGAAACAAGGGGGGAAAGGGGGAGAAAACTGAATAAAAGAATGTAAGTTTATATATTGATTAATCTTTTCGGAAAAAGAACTTTGAAATACCAATGAGTCGATATTTCTTTTCGAAAACAAATATATATGTGTTTTTTTTTCTTTTTGCAACTAATAAAAATCAGTTACACAAGAACTTACTCCTGCTTTTGTTAATATGCTAAGCGCTTCTTTTTGGGTAATTTGGATAATTAGCATACTGTTTTTTCTCGTTATTTACATTTTTGTATCACATATATTGCCCAATTGAATTTTGCTTTTAGTTTTCTAATATGTTTACAGGAATGCGAGTAGCAAAGGTGTATGATGATGATTTCTCCCCAAAATATATTGAAACATTTTACCAAATTATTTTATTTGTCGATATTTAATAAGGAATAATTGGGACAAAAAAAAATTCATTTATAAAACACACAGTAGGTCTTCAAATGAAGCTGCAGTGAATGGATGACTAGTGAAAATCATCTGACAATCGTTTCATCGTGGTCACCCAAAGCACCACCCTTGAATCTATAAACTTATAGATGACTCAATTCCATTTTTATCGCTTGGCCATTCCTCTGTGACTTTTAAATTCATTCTGATCATGATCTTTATGATTCAGTATGTATGTACATATCTGATACAAAGTACGTACTTATTTGTATATGTACATAAGTGTGGACACGTAGGTCTGCATGCTTCAGTCGAATCACGGTGTGAATATGACATATTAACATGACAACGATCATTCTTTGCCAGAAACCAGGTGTGCGATCTCTTTTGATTGACATACATAGGTGCTAATGTGCATGAAAAAAAAGTATACATATAGAATAGATAATCTAGGCCAAATATGTAAAATTCATATGTTTGGCTATTGAAATGTAATTAATGTAGACAATGTCATCGTTTATTATTTTCAATCACCATTTTAAGAAGTTATTTCAAAAATAGAAAAGCCGATTGCACGCATTACGTAGTACTTAAATACGTTCAATAACGATTGCTAATCATCTTAAGGCACCATTAAAATTTTTCAATGGTTTTGTTAAATAGTCTTGATTGGTGTAGGATTTATTTGCACCGAAATTTTGCTTCTATGATTCATCTTTTTTTTTCTTATAGTTGGCATAGTCAGTGACAGATGAAAGGAACTAACCGTATATACATAATTTTTTTCTTACCATAAGTCATCTCTTAAATTGGATTTCGCGGCAATGTTTCAATGATTTTTTAGATAGATTAGCTTCCCGCTAAAAGTTAGATTTAGTTAAACCAATTGCTTATTGGTGTTGTAAAATTTTTTTTTTAATAACCAGTAATATTGCTGGTTTTTTGTTTAAAGGGGAAATATACTATGTATATATTTTTATTTTTTTGTTATACCGCGCAGTATACCTTAGACCAGCAAATAAATAAAATCCTTTTCAAGGATATAATTTAAAATTTTTTTTCTCATAAAAATGTATAGAAAAATAAGAATAAAGTTACAGAAACTTGAAACCTTTAAAGTTATTAGTAGAATTTAACTATATATGCTTATATGATTATAATATAAATAGTAACTCTGAAAATTCGGCCACCTACGACACGTAAACCTGATTATAGTATGCGCTCTATATAAAAATACAGCATAATAGATCATCTTGAAAAATTTTAACAAACTAACAAAAAAATCAGTGCTTAATATAAAAATATTCAGTTTACCTTCATTATATCAGATAGGTTGGAAAATTCCGTCCTTGATAATGAATATCCGCTATAACATTATAATAAAAATTTTAAATTGTTCTAGAGGATGCATTGTATATGTCATAAGTGAGAAGTCAATACTAATTGGCCTAAACCCATGTCTTGATATTAGAGAGCTCGTGATATAATCTAGAGCGTTAATAAACCTAATTACTCGGATCGTGTATTCTTGATCAAAGCTTTCATTATTAATATAAGGTAGATTGTTCATAGTATTAGTGCTAGTGTTCCTTTATGTAACCCCTATATTAATGTACCTTTTTAATGTGCATATATATATGTACATTTCTCGACGTTTATATTATGCATCTTTTTTTAATTTATATTATTCGTAAATTAGAAAATAACATCATTCTATAATTGGTATAATAAATTATTACAGTGTCAAAATACTAAATTTAAATGGATTGTTACCCAGCAAAACCATGCTTAGAGTATATATTTTATATACTCTAAGCATGGTTTTGCTGGACAACAATCCAAATGTTAAATACAATAAGTTGGATGCTTCGGACTTTTATGGATTAGATGTTCTTGAAATATTATAAACTGGAAGGCATTCTTAAATATTATGGGTTGGAAATCTTAAAATTTCGAATTTAGCTTGGCCTCATTTACAATGAAGGTCCGGATTTTTTAACATATACATATATAATGTTTTCGATCCTTCAAGTTTGGTTTATTGTCTCTTTGATCATAAAGGTCTTACGATCTAGAAATTCCGCAAATTTGTAAAATTTGACCTTTATCTAAATATTAAATTTTTTATTCATAGGTATGTTGCTATCAATAATAAATCCAAAATCTAGTGCTTTGCTCCTATTATTCAAAAGCTATCTGGATTATAATTCTAATTGAATAAAATTCGGATTTGATGCCGATGCAATTATTGATCGACCAATCGAACTGTATTGCTGTATTATGGATCTCTCCGCAGTTACATTCAATCTAAATTTCGGATCTATCCGAATTAGTCGGATTATGGATCAAAACTCTACCCAAATCCATGAAAAAGGATATTAGATAAAGGTCATCTTCTGCAAATCCATTGAATAAAAGAAAATAGTATTGTTACATATTTTCAATTTTTTAATTGGCATGTGTTATTTTAAGATTAGATTTTATCCGATGCAATAGCATCGGAACAGCATTTTTGTCTCAAATTGATTATGGGGAATAATGAATTATTCCAATAATGCTATTTTATAATTTATCATATGATTAGTAGAGCTTTTTATGCAAATTGTAATAATGCATTGACACGTTTTTTTTAAATTAAATAGTTTTTTTTTGCTAACCTAAAGGTTGTTTTGTCCTTAATTTGTTAATAGTTGGAGTTTTAAAAAGGTACTTTTAGGCATCTCTCACGGGATACGTGTCTCTCGTATGCGTTAGCCAATAGCGAGCCATGATTTAGTGTAACGTAACACGATCAAAAAATTTCAAAACAAACTTTAGTGCGAAAAAAATAGCTTATTCTCAAAAAACACATAAGAAATATCTCTTTCATGCACTAACAAAGAGTGAATGTGTTTCAGTTTTTGATTATAAGACTGATTATAATGTGTACTTTAATATTCAAATATAATTTGATATTTAATTATTGTTATTTTTTTTTTAATATTAATGGTGAGGTTATGCTTTTATCTTTATTGAATATTAATTGAGATTTTATATAAAATATAATTCTATTTTTAAAATATAAAAAAAATAGAAATTCAAACTAATTTATTTGCAATCTAAACCAACAAGTGTGATTAAGGCTTATTTAGATTTTGATGTTAATAATTATATATAAAGGATTAGTTTGATATTTGATTTATTAAATATATTAAGAGTTTATTTTTGATCTAATAAATTTTTTTTTTTTTAATATTAAGGTGATCTTTTTGGTTTTTTGATTTTATTAACATTTTTTAGATAATATAATTTTTTAAAAATTATTATAGAAAGAATATACAATTGGTTATATATATAACTTTTCTATATTACCTATTCAAGAGATCTGCTTAAGGGTTTTTTACTAGTTACTATACCTAATATCCTTACTTAGATGTTTTATTTAAACCTTCTGAATCTATAATCTATGTTAACTTTACCAAATTATGTTCAGATTCTTGACTTAAATTTAGAACTAATTTATCTTTAAAATAAACTTTTTAAAGTTTTTTGTATTTTTATTTATAGTTAACTCAAATTTAATATAATTAAACTAATATTTGCAATCAAGATTAATCATTAAACTAATATACTTTTATAAAGTTTATACAACTTCAGTATTCCTTTTTACAACCTTACTGATGTCTTATTTATTTTTATAAGTTTTTCTATACTACTAATTTAATAAGCTTTATATAATATAATTTTATATGGGGGTGAATCAACAGAATCCAGGCAAATTGTTTTTATTAAAATTTTTCTTAAACTTTAAACTTAAATATCTTAACTAAAACTTAATCAATTTTAATGATTTAGTATTTATTTTAATTCTACAAATTTGTAAAATTAAAATAAATACTAAATTATCAAAATTGATTAAGTTTTGGTTAAGATATTTAAGTTTAAAGTTTAAGAAAAATTTTAATAAAAACAATTTGCCTGGATTCTGTTGACTTACCTCTATATCTATATTAACTAGTATTCAAATTGGTAAATTTCTTTTATTTAAAGATTCTTATCTATACAAGTTACCTGTTTCAAATTTTCTTTTCTAGATCAAGATTTTTATAGATAATACTATTAAAGATTATATTACTTTTTTATTTAAGATTTTTAAACAGAACTTCTTATAAAATATATATTTTTTAGATTTATTTATATAATATTATATACTCTTAAAGTTAGTTTTAATATAATCAAAATTACAGAGTTACAATTTCAGATACTTTGTTTAAGTTACTAGAATAGGACTATTTTTCAAAATTTTGCTACTAATAAGATTTGAACTCTGAATCTATTGTTTAGAAGATAACAACTTAACTACTATATTAAGATTATTATTTTTATTTAATATATTTAAATAAAGAAGAACATAATATTTAATTATGAAGTTAATTATAATTATTTAATTTTTAATTTTGGATTGAATTAATATAAAATTCAACTAACAAATTTTTTAAAATCTAAGTTTTAAAATTTTAACTAAATTTAAATTAAATTAATATAAAATCAATTATTAAATTTTGTTTAATTTAATGTTATTGGTATTAGATTTTTAGCATTATAGTAATATTAATAATATTAAACTTAAACTTATCTAATTTGATTAAATAATTATTTTAGAATTTATAAAAGTTTGTAATATAAAATTAAAAAGAGTAAATTTTATTAAAATTTAATAAAATTCTTTGATTATTTAGATTAAATTAATATAAGAATCAAAAAAGTTAAATTTTTGACTAAGTTTAAATTAAATTAATATAAAATTTAAAATAATTAAATTTTATTAAAATTTAAATATTAAATTTTTAACTAAGTTGGTTTAAATTAATATAAAAATTAGTGTAATCATATTTATTTATTTATTTTTTTTAAATATTAAGGTGAGTACATATGACTCAGGATTTTATTGATAGTATATTTAGCTAATAATTGTATTACAACTACAGAAGATAATCATGAAGAGAGTGTACAACTAGCTACTTATACAACTTTAGTTATTGTCTAATTTAAGTAGTCTGCCCAAAGGTTCTACACTAGCTGTCATATCTGGAATCCACTTGTAGATTCCCTATTTAACTACTCTGTTTTCATATCACCTACCTACTTCTGCCCACCAATGACCCCAACCAATGCTAGTAAAAATATGCCATGGCCACTAAGTCTTTAAAGCAGTTCACTCATATAAGAAATCTTTAACCTTGTACTAAATCTTTTAGAATCTTCTGTATCCTATTCTTATAGCTGACTTTGTATCGCTATGGCTAAGACTAATACTAGCAGTCAGGATATACCATTAAACTGCTATGCCCTTGTAGAGTTTATCCCAATCCTGGTACTAACTTCATAACATATTCTTACTACTTTAGTATTTAATTTAAGTTCTACTAAGCTGTCATTTCAGATAGTCCAGAAAGGTAGGACAAGACTATACTTCTGGTTTATATGCTGCTAGCATGTACCCTTTTTCTCCAGAATTTGGAAATTCTAATAGCTTGGTTGGTTCATTTGGTTCTTCTTTAAAGAATAGCATATTTGCCTAGTTTAACAAGTACATATAGGAAGAATTTCATATAATTGGTATCAATAGGCCTTCTAACTACAAAGAACTTATTGTATTATGAAGTTGAATACAATTATTAGTGCTGTAGAAAATTGCAAATTTGTTTAGAGACTTTGGTAGCAGCCTTTTTATAGCTTTTTAGTATTTATTGATTTTTATTTATTATCAATTGAGTTATGATTATTTAATACTTATATATACATTATACACAATGATGGTTTTTTCTATTATCAACTTATTTATAGGTTTTTTATTTTTAAGATACTATATTAATTTTCTTATTTTAAAACATTGGTGTAAAGTTGTATGATACAGTAAACCTCTACAAATGCATGCTCTCAGGACTAAACTCTAACAATGTGCACTTAGAAAACAGTAGTCATATATAGATTTGAGTCAGAAATTGAACATGTGTTTAAAGATATGCATGCTTAAGTTTTGGCCTAAATTTATACATAACCTTCATAATGATAAATGCACTTTTTCTAATTGTACATTGTTAGGTTTTACTGTAGTACAGTTTAAAAGATAACATTTTCTCATTTATCTATTTTTTTTTATTTCTTATAAATATCTACACTAATTTACTTCTTTTACTATTTTATAAGATTTTTAAAATATACAAACTAGTGAACTGTTTTGCTATATGTGCAATTATGATGTTAATTATTTTTATTGTTGGTTAAATATTCTTATGTTTTGAGTAACACAAAGTGAAAACCAGGACTTTGGCTTTTAAACTTTCAATATTAGACTTGAGTACTATAAGCTACAAATTTAAAAGCTCAATAACTAATTTTCTTTTGGTGTTACTCATTTTTTTCTTGCTAATAGTTGGCTTAAATATATGTATATTTTTTTTCATAAAGTTCGATTGTCTTAGTTATAAGAATTAAAATTTTATGTTCATGCTATACGACAGATAATATGACTAGACCAGATGTTGAATTGTTAAGGATTACTATTCATGTTATACTTAGATGTTTTTAAAGTGTAAGTATGAGACAATTACTCTTTATTATCTTTATCACATAACTTTTTTATGTACTTATTTCTATTATGAATATATATATTTAATTTTAGGTAATTGTATTATTTATATTTAATCTTTGTAGTTAAGATAATGTGTAAATAAAGGTTTTACTTCAGTGAAAGTTTAAGTCATAAGATATAGTCAATTCTCTAATAATCTATTTATATTATACTATATTATATAGATGCTGAAAGTGAAAACTTGTAATTATAAGTTCTCAAAATTTCATTTTCAGAAACAGCTTGTAATAATCTGACATTGTTCTGTTTCTAAAAATAAAATTTTCAAAAATCATATGAATTACAGGTTTTCACTTTGCAGCATTTATATATTATGTTTATTTAATTTATTAGGCAAGTATTAAGAGTTTATTAATCAATATATTTATTCAAGCTCTGAATGTTATTTTTTAAATTGACCATCAAAGTTTTGTGAATTTTAATTTAACTTTTAAGTTTTAACTTAGTAGGTTGCTTAATGTTTTTACTTATTACTTAGTGCATTGAAATAAATTATGTTAAACAATTCAAGAAATTTATTAATATAATAAAGCCTTTATAAGTGCATCTTTATGGTCTTAAATATAACATAACAATGGTCAGTCATTTTCAGCTAGTCATTTTGTAGTGTTAGGTGTATCTCATGATTCAGTACTTCAGATTGGATAATTTTAATACTATTCATTAAGACGATTTAGATCACTGGATTATAAGATAGTTACAACTTAGCTAAAAATGATTATTCCTACATATGACCTACATAAATGCACTTTTTCTTATTGTCTTTGAGTGGAGTCTGGTCCTAAGAATATGCACTTATAGAGGTTTACTGTAATTACCTTATACTTGCATTTGATTAATTTTATTTATTTGTGTTAAGCATATAAGTAAATTAAATAATTAATGTACAATTGATTCATCTAAGAACATAGTTATATTAACATTCAATTCTTATTAGCTAACTAAGTAGTTAAGTATATAACCTTTTTTTTGTATATTTGATATAATATATTAAGTTTATAAATATTTATATTTTATTTAATTAATGTTAATTGTTTTAAGCTGTGATGTATAGTTTTATTTTTTTGGTTTTTTTGCTTTTTGACTTGTGAAAGTGTTACTAATGCTTCTTATTTTTTTTAGGGTTGTTCGAATGTTACTAGGTTTTTTGGTAACTGTAAGGTATATGTTTTTTGAATTGAAAATGTATTGGTTTAATTTTTCAAAATTTTTTTTTAGTGGTTTGTGAATGCATTACTAATACTGCTTACTTTTTTTCTAAATTTATTAGAGCATTTCTGGGCTATCTTAGGAACTGTTAAGTGTATGTCTTGTAAATCTGGGATGTATGATTTCAATTTTTTGTTCTTTTTTTTTGTAATTTGTGAATGTATTACTAATGCTTCATACTTTTTTTCTAGGTTCTCTAGAGCATTTCTAGGCTTTCTTGAAAACTATAAAGTGTATATCTTATGAATTTGGAACATATAACTTCAATTTTTTGTTGTTTTGCTTTTTGGTAGTTTGTGAATGTATAACTAACACTGCTGTCTTTTTTTTTTGTAGATTTATTAGAATGCTCTGGGTTATCTTAGGAACTGTTAAATGTATGTTTTGCGAATCTGAGATGTATGATTTTAATTTTTTTGTTTTTTTTTGTAATTTGTAAATGTATTACTAATGCTTTTTACATTTTTTTCTAGATTCTTTAGAGCATCTCTGGGCTTTCTTGAGAATTGTAAAGTGTATGTTTTGTGAATTCAGGATATATGGCTTTAATTTTTTGTTATTTTGCTTTTTGGCAGTTTGTAAATATATAACTAACATTGCTGCTTTTTTCTTTTTTTTTTGTAGATTTATTAGAGTGCTCTGGGTTATCTTGGGAACTGTTAATTGTATGTCTTGCAAATCTGGAGCATATGGTTTCAATTTTTTGTTCTTGTTTTTTTGTAATTTGTGAATATATTACTAATGCTTTTTATATTCTTTAGAGCATCTCTGGGTTTTCTTGGAAATTGTGAAGTGTATGTTTTGTAAATCTAGAATGTATGGCTTTAATTTTTTGTTGTTTTGCTTTTTGGTAGTTTGTGAATGTATAACTAACACTGCTGCCTTTTTTTTTTTTTTATAGGTTCATTAGAATGCTCTGTGTTATCTTGGGAACTGTTAATTGTATGTTTTGCGAATCTGGAATGTATAGTTTTAATTTTTTGTTCTTGTTTTTTTTGTGATTTGTGAATATATTACTAATGCTTTTTATATTTTTTTCTAGGTTCTTTAGAGCATCTTTGGGCTTTCTTGGGAATTGTAAAGTGTATATCTTGTGAATCTGAGATGTATGGCTTTAATTTTTTGTTGTTTTGCTTTTTGGCAGTTTGTAAATATATAACTAATACTGCTGCCTTTTTTTTTTTTTGTAGGTTCATTAGAGCACTTTGGGTTATCTTAGGAACTGTTAATTATATGTCTTGTGAATTTGGGGTGTATGGTTTCAATTTTTTGTTCTTGTTTTTTTGTGATTTGTAAATATATTACTAATGCTTTTTATTTTTTTTCCAGGTTCTCTAGAGCATCTCTAGACTTTCTTGAGAATTGTGAAGTGTATGTCTTGTGAATCCAAAATATATGGCTTTAATTTTTTATTGGTTTGCTTTTTGGCAATTTGTGAATGTATTACTAATACTGCTGCTTTTTTTTTTTTTTAGGTTTATTAGAATGTTTTGGGCTATTTCGGGAACTGTTAATATATATCTTGTGAATCTGAAGCATATGGTTTTAATATTTCAGTCTTGTTTTTTTTTGTAAACTCATTACTAACATTTTTTATTTTTTCTAGGTCTGTTTTGAATTTTTGAGTTTTTTTGGAAATTCAAAAAAGTATAATTTTATTTGTTTTTATTTTTATTTTTTGGTTTATATTTAACTAATATATTTTCTTTTCTAGACATTGATTTGTAAAATTTTCATCTCAGTTATTAGTCATCATTTTGATACTGTTAATGTGAATTTCATTACTCACATTTTTTTATGTAATATTACTTAGTTTTTTGTTTGTTTTCTTTTGGTCATTGTATTTTTGTTAGTAAAAGTATTTTGCAATAGTATTAATAGTATAGTATAGATTTATATAGTTAGAGTTGATGTGTTTAAGGCTGAAGTAATTAGAATTAGGTTGGCTTGAGTTTTATAATAATTGCACAACATAAATATTCATTATAGCACATTTGTGAAATACCTCAAAATTTGAAAATTTTGATAACTAATATATAAATATAGATTTTAACTGAGATAATTAACATTTTTCAAGTTATGATGCATTATTTAAATAATTTCTTATATCTATTAGGATGCTTTAGAAAGTGAAAAGATATGGAAAAGATGGGTTAGATGTATTATTAGTACAATTAGGGATTTAAAAAAAATTTTCAAGGTTTTATCATTGATTAATTAATATACAACTCAGTAACTAAAATTTAATTTGAGGAACCAAATACTTGGATTTGATGACAAATTGTTTGCTTAATTTTGCAAATATGCCATAATGTAATAATAATTGTGTAATATTACAGTATTATTACTGTATTATAAATAAAAAATTTTGCTATGAATTATAAAAATTGATTATGTGATTTTGATCTTGATTGAGATCAATTTTTTATGTAATCTGAAAAATCTTATTTACATCCTGGTGCAGTTGTAATCCAGATACACCAAGTTGGGTCATACTAACATTGAGAGCTCAGAGCATCTATGCAAAATGTAATGTTATATATATATAGAAGAATGTATAATCAGTATTGCATAAAACTTCAATGCAAACTCATGATAAGACTACCAGGTATAAAAAACTAAGAAACTGAAGTAATAAAAACCTACTTAAAAATTTTTGAGTAAAGAGATAGCATGTACTTTTGACAATACTATTAGACTAGTTGAAGTCTATAAAATAGCTTTATAAAAACTGAAGGTTAAAACTGAATGACAAATATGTGTAGAAGAGTATATAACCAATTAGGCCACTAGACTTGTTAGAAAAAAAGAATACAAAAATATACTATATTAGGTCATCTGGATTGGTAGTCTGAAATAAAACTAACAGTTTTGAGTTGCAACTAGTAAGAAATAATAAAGAAGATACCAAAAAAATAGATACTGGAATTCTAATAAACTTTGCAAAAATAGAAATAATATAATATAATGGTTAAACAGATAATCTTTGTGATTGTAAGTATTAGATAACTATAGCATGTTGCATAAAACTAGGTCAGTATATGTGAAATATAAAGGCTCTAGTAAGTTTCCTGTTAAGAATAAAGTAGTTTTAAGAGTAATAATCAGTATTAAGAACTTGAATAAGTGTAGTCTTAAAGATGTTCTTATTATATAAGAAGAATTGCATAT
This sequence comes from Cetraspora pellucida, assembly GCA_910591915.1. NCBI lineage: Eukaryota > Fungi > Glomeromycota > Glomeromycetes > Diversisporales > Gigasporaceae > Cetraspora > Cetraspora pellucida. The sequence continues at coordinate 3,445 of CAJVQA010001392.1, read as the reverse complement.
GCAAAAGATTTAAATAAGCAAGACTTCTAGTTGGTTTGCAAGTATAGCATCTAGTATAGAACTTATATAGTAATATATAAGCAAACTACTTAAATTAGACACTAAAACTATATATGTAGCTAGTTGTAATCTTTAATGTAAGATAGTCTCTAATGGCATATTATGTTTTATATACTTGAATAAAAATATTATATTCTGAAAATAGAGACTTTAATATTAAAAAAAAAAAAAATAGTGCATAGTTACATAATATATGACCAATTAGATTATAGAATTTTGCTAATTATTAATAAAGAAAAAAAGTAAAAAACTTGAAAAATACCAAAAAGAGCAGTCTAAATCTGCCTTAGTTAAGTTAAATAAAAATGTTAAGAAAACAATCTTACTTATATATAAATATTTAAATTTGCTTTAATCCTAATTCAAGATGATTATAACTCTAAAACTAATTTGATAAAATATATATTATAAAAATCTACTTTGCTTTAGATATATGTTATACAAAATCAGAATTTTTTGAAAGCTGATCTAAATCACATAATTAATCTATTATATAATTTTAAGCATCATTTAATTTTTAGCATTAAAGGCCTGCAAATTGCCTATTTTTAAGGTCTGGCCTAACCTACATTTAGGATTAAAAATTTTTTGCTGGCCTGGCCTAGCCTGCATATAATTAAATTTTTTCTTTAGCTCAGCTTGGTCTGACTTAGTCTACAAAATTTCTTATATAATTTTGCAAAATTTTAGATCTAACCTAGTTTACAATTATAAAATTTTGCTTTAGATTTGACCTGACTTACAAAAATTTGTGGGCCAGACTAGGCCAGACTGGGCTGCAGAACCCAATACAAACCTTTATCTAGCATTATTCTTTACATTATATAATTTTCTGAGACTAAGATTTTATTAAGCATTTAACTAAAAGTTTTATTAAAAATATTTGTAAAGTCTACATCTTAGCAATATGGTCTATTTAAAAATGTAATATGGAATATAACTCTTTGAGTTTTTTAAATTAATTAGAAATCAACTTGGTTATACTTTAACTATAACCAAAAAACAATATATAATATTACTAACTTTAAACTCAACTATCTTAAATTATTCAAAATTAAAACTTTATTAAATAAACTTTTATCTATTTTACTTTTACAAAATTTATTTATATATATTTCACATTGCTAACTGCTTCTATTACAACTTAGCTAACTCTTTAACTTACTAACAAGCATGTTTAAACTTATTACTTATTTTTAATATTATTTAAACTAATATATTTGAATATATTAATAATACAGATCTTAATTTATTTATAAACTAATAAGAAAAACTTATTTATAAAATTAGTAATCTTTATGTTTTCTACTATATATTTTCTTTAATAAATTTTATTATCTTGATATTACACTTAAGGATAGAAGCATATAGATTATTTTTATATATAAGCATATCATCACTTTTGATACATTATATTTTATAAAATAAATTATAAAGCTTATTAATAATATTAAATCTAATGACTATTATTTTAAACTATATTTTTAAGATTATATATACTATAATATTAAGGTTTAAAAATAAATTTATTATATTTTTATAAACTTTTTAAAAACTCTTTCTGTAGATTATTTTTACAAATTCTTGCTAAAAACATTTGATTATTTCTCAATAATTTACTAAGCAAACCTTACTTGTACTCTTAAGTAAAGTTGTTCAGCTCACTTTTTTCATCCTAGCTAGCTGGATTTTAAGCCTAAATATCTCCTAGCTACTAAGAAATATTCCAAAAACTAAATCTTTAGTTTTTGCTTCTTTTCTAAGAATTTTACTAATTAAATATACTTTGTTGCCTATTAGAAAAACATTCAGCTCCTTAAGGCGATCATTTTGATATATATTTCATTACAAATAGACCGGAACTCATCAAAATACATATAAAAAGGCAAAAACTAAAACCTGTCTTTGTAGGTTTTTTTATTGGCAATTTTAGAAAATCTATTGGGTTGCCCCAGAAAATTCACTTTTCTGATGGCCATTAAAATTTTCTAAACATCCAGCAGGCTCTCACATTTGTCCTACATTTTTCAAAATTGGTCTAAACATCTTAAAAGCTCTTATAATTAAAAAATTTTCTCAGAAACTAATAATAACAAAACAGTTTGTACTATTTTAAAATTATATTTATAACCTAGTTACCTCAGTCTACTCAACATGCCTATTCTTAGTACTGTAGCATTTGACACTCTAGACCTTGATTACTTCTTTGAAAACTATACTGGTTCCTATAGAATTACTATTTATGAAAAAGAACCCAAAAATATTAGAGCTATTTCTAACAAATACAAGCTAACTAAATGTGTTACTATGAAATTGAGAACCCATCTAGCTACATATTTTTTTTTAGTTCCTCTAACAACTAAAACCATTAAGTGTTTGTGTGGATTATTTCATACCCAATTTATTTCAGAAAATAACAAAACATATGAAATCACCAATACAATTGAACCAACAACTAACTTACAAACCAAAAAACTTCGACAAGCACTTTACAAATCTACATTAAATATCCCACCATCTTCTTTATCAACTACTCATACACATATCTGTTCCAAGTGTCAAATTCCAATTAACTGCAAAGTTACTAACAATAATTATGGATTGCAAAATGAAACTATGTTTTATAAAAATGAAGTATATCACAACAACTGTCTTGCTGAAATTTATAAACAAACCAAATTAACTGATCAACCCAACCCTCAACCTACTATCAACCCTGAACAAGGTTCTTCTTTACAATACAAGCTTCCAGTCCAACAACTAATCCAACTCTTAAATAATAATTATTTAAACAACCTTTCTATTCTTGAGTTTACACCTTCTCAAATAATTCCTAAAGAAACAACTAACACTAATAATGACATGGATATTGACAACTCCAATTTATTAAATAACAGCAACCCCAATACATTAACTAGCAACTCACAACAATAACAACTCTTACATCAAACTTTACCACCACAACAAAAACAACAACCCAACCAAAAACTATCTCAACAATCTTAACTATCTCAGTCTTATAGTCAAATAACAAGACCTAAGCTCAATCCATCATATGACTTTGTAGCAAACTTTTCAGTTACAGATGAAATGCAAAATTATACTAAACTACAAACAGAGCTATTCTGTAAACTTTTCAACTTCTTTAAAAAACATTTCCATAATTTTTATCTAGAAAAAATTATCAAAGAAGCATCTGGCAACTGATATGCAATTAAAGCAAGCTTTTATCTATTAATTAGACAAATGGCTAGTGCTAAACCACAATTTCTTATAGATTTAATTCAATAACACAATGCAAACAATAACAAATCTGCTACAATTCTATTTAACATTCTTGAAGAAACATTAAAAAAACTTATCTATATATTTATAACAGTCTTTT